>CAUYRH010133029.1:0-19203 GCA_963574655.1 Perodicticus potto
GCAGTCCCAGCTACTTGGGAGGCGGAGGCAGGAGACTTGCTTGAGCCCAGGAATTGGAGGTTGCTGTGAGCTGTGATGCCACAGCACTCTATCCAGGGTGACAGCTTGAGGCTCTGTCTCAAAAAAAAAAAAAAAAAAAAATAGCTGGAAGAATGGGCAGCGCCTGTGGCTCAGTGAGTAGGGCGCCAGACCCGTATCAAGGGTGGCGGGTTCAAACCCGGTCCCAACTAAACTGCAACAAAAAAATAGCCAGGCATCATGACGAGCTCCTGTAGTCCCAGGTACTCGGGAGGCTGAGGCAAGAGAATCGCCTAAGCCCAAGAGTTGCTGTGAACTGTGATGTCACAGCACTTTACTGAGGGCGACAAAGTAAGACTCTGTCTTTTAAAAAAAAGGAAAAAGGGTGACAAAATGAGACTCTGTCCTGGGCAGCACCTGTGGCTCAAAGGAATGGGGAGATGGCCCCATAATACAGAGTTGGCGGGTTCAAACCCGGCTCTGGCCAAAGACTGCCAAAAAAAAAAAAAAAAATAGCTGGAAGGAAAAATGACACATTACATAGAGGAACAAAAATAAGGATGACAGCAGAGCTCTCTGGAAACAAGGCAAGCCAAAAGACAGTTACACATCTTTGAGGGGGGTAGGGCAACCAACAACCCTATACCCAGCAAAAATGTTTCAAAAACCAAGATGAAATAAAAGTTTTCAGACATTTGAATACCCAAAGACTTCAACACCAGCAGGCCTGACTGCAAGACAGGTTCAAGAAAGTCTCGCAAGAAGAAAGAAACAAAAAGGAGGCGGCATCTGGAACTACACAAAGGAAAAGAACAGCAAAACTGGTAATAAATTTGAGGGAAATTCAATTTTTTTTCTTATTTAACTACCTTTAAAAGATAATGTTTAAAGCAAAAAAAAAAATAATGCATTGAGCTTATAACATGTCAAGATATAATTTATGACAACAAAAGCACTAGGGCATGAGGGGGAAATGAAAGGGCAATGTTGAAGGACTCTTACACTGTAGGTGAAGGGATATAATTACCACTTTAAGGTCATCTGAGTAAAGCTTAAGATGCATTCTATAAACCTTGAAGTAATCACTAAAACAACAATACAAAGAGTTACAGCTAGTAATTCTGCAAAGAATATCATTATAGAATCACCAAAAAGTACTCGACCCAAAAGAAAGCATGAAAAAAGGAAACAAGAAATAAAGACCGTGGGGGGGGGGGGGGCGCCTGTGGCTCAGTGAGAAAGGCACCAGCCCCACAAACCGAGGGTGGCAGGTCCTAAACTGGCCCCAGCCAAACTGCAACAAAAAAATAACCAGGAGTTGTGGCAGGCGCCTATAGCCCCAGCTACTAGGGAGGATGACGCAAAAGAATTGCCTAAGCCCAAGAGTTGCTGTGACCTGTGATGCCACAGCACTCTACTGAGGGCGACAAAGTAAGACTCTGTCTTTAAAAAAAAAAAAAAAAAAGAAAAAGAAAGAAAAAAAGAAGGAACAGCTGAGACAAACAGAAGACAAATTTAAACCCAACCATAGCAACAATAACATTAAATGTAAGTGGTCTGTCTATACACTCCAATTTAAAAGAAAAAACTATCAGATTGGAAAAAGTCCCAATTATTTGCTGCTGAAAAGAAAACCCTATTAAATATTTTAAAAGTTATGCACCAGCTATCATAATAGATATTAATCCATATGAAGAACTTCTTTGCAGGGATTTATAAGTATCAATGTGTAGTAATAAGCAACACAGATTAGTGAACAGGTAGAAAGAAAGGAAAAGTTCCAAAAGCATGATAAAGATTTCTAATTCTCAATATTACCTGAGTCTGCTCTGCACTGGAAGTTTATAGTATTTAATTCTCATATCAAAAGTTTTGATGACGTTTGAGAAGCTACTTCTGCTTCTCAAAGAAATTTATTACTCAAATCAGATGTAGGTTATTTCTCTAATTAAAAAACAAACCACCGACTCAGCGCCCACAGCTCAGTGGTTAAAGCACCAGTCACATACACCAAAGTTGGTGGGTTCCGAACCCAGCCCAGGCTGGCTAAAACAACAATGACAACTGCAACAAAAAACAGCCCAGCATTGTGGCAGCAACTGTAGTCCCAGCTACTTGGGAAGCTGAGGCAAAGGGATCACTTAGGCCCAAGAGTTGGAGGTTGCTCTGAGCTGTGATGCCACAGCTCTCTATCCAGGGTGACTTAGTGAGATTCTGTCTCAAACAAACAAACCACCATTCTTTCGAAAATAAGTAATGAAAAAAGGTGAAAAAACCCCACCAAAACCAACCAACCAAAGAAAAAAAATGTCCAATTCTTTTTTTTTTTTTTTGAGACAGAGTCTCAAGCTGTCGCCCTTGGTAGAGTGCCATGGCGTCACAGCTCACAGCAACTTCAAACTTTTGGGCTTAAGCAATTCTCTTGCCTCAGCCTCGCAAGTAGCAGGAATTACAGACGCCCACGCCAAAGCCCGGCTATTTTTTTGCTGTAATCGTCATTGTTATTTAGCAGGACCAGCTACCAGCTGGGTTTGAACCTGCCAGCCCTGGTGTATATTTATGGTGCCCTAACCCTAACCACTGAGCACCAAGCACCGAGCCTCCAATTCTTACAAAATGTAACAAGGAGCTAGTAATTTTTAACATGTTACATAATATATCACAAATCCCTTGAATTTCAAATTAGGATCAGCCAATGGCTAAAAATAAAAATACCTAATAATGGCAGCGACTGTGGCTCAGTCGGTAGGGTGCCAGCCCCATATATGGAGGGTGGCAGGTTCAAACCAGGCCCTAGCCAAACTGCAACAAAAAAAACAGCCAGGCACTGTAGTGGGTGCCTGTAGTCCCAGCTACTTGGGAGACTGAGACAAGAGAATCGCCTAAGCCCAGGAGTTGGAGGTTGCTGTGAACTGTGTGACCGGCACTCTACTGAGGGCAATAAAGTGAGACTCTCGTCAGCTTGGCGCCTGTGGCTCATCAGGCTAAGGCGCCAGCCACATACACCTGAGCTGGCGGGTTCGAATCCAGCTCGGGCCTGCCAAACAATGATGACAGCTGCAACCAAAAAATGGCCGGGTGTTGTGGCGGGTTCCTGTAGTCCCAGCTACTTGGGAGGCAGAGGCAAGAGACTCGCTTGAGCCCAGGAATTGGAGGTTGCTGTGAGCTGTGATGCTACGGCATTCTATCCAGGGTGACAGCTTGAGACTCTGTCTCTAAAAAAAAAAAAAAAAGTGAGACTCTGTCTCTACAAAAAAAAATACCTAACAAGTTGGACTTGGATGACACAGGCAACATTCTCAAAATTCACTTCTCTTGCTCTCTTCAGGAAAAAGCAACTATATCACTACATGATTCGAAGTTAACATACTATCACTAACTTTCTGAGACACCAATATCTTGGGATGCTTATAAATTTTGAGAGCTTCTCTGGTATTATTGGTGGTATGTTTGGAACACACTTTGGCTCAGCCCTTCAATCTGTTAGATTCTAGCTATAGAATCAAGGGTTAAGTTAAATTCTTTATGGTTCAACTTCCTCATCTGTAAAATTGGGGGGAAAAAAGAAAGGCATAACTTTTTTTAAAGGATGCTTTTTATAGTCATAATAGCTGTTACGAGCTGGGCACTTACTCTAAGTGCCTTATATACACTCTTAAACCCTAAAACCCTACAAGGTAGGCATTACTATCCCTATTTTACAGATAAAGAAACCGAGTAGAGATTGTTGCTCCTCCTACAATTAATTATATAGCTATAAAGTACCGGCCACCTTAATCAATGTGCTAAATTAGTTACAAGAAAGAAATTTAACACAGTTCCCAAACTGCCCATATTTTCATGCTAGAGACTGTGAACTATGAACAGTAAGAGCTGTATCATTCTGAGTAATCCCACTCAGCGGATCAATGAAAGTCTGTGGAATGAATAGATTGAGCATGATCCTATTTGTCATATGACACTTACTTTCATATGCCCCTAGAGACAAGGTAGAGAGTACAAATGATTAAGATTCAGAAACCAGTATTACAACCCAACCATTCCAGTCCTTCACTGAGCATCCATCTCAAAGTCAGTCACATCATCTCCCGAGATCTGAGTATTCTCACTTGTAAAATGAGAAACTGCACTAGATCTAAGTTCTCTTTGACTCTAAAATTTCCAAGAAAAGCCAATATTGCTATTTTGCACACAGAACATAAAAGAGTTGCCTCACTGAAGCACAATGCAATTTTCAAAAAGCATTCAGAGCTCTTTTATTTTGTATTCAAAATCCCATGCTCCCCTAGACCAAAAGCTTCAAGAGGGCCTGTACCTAGTCTCTCTTGTCTATATGTATTCCCCTAACACAACATTAGAGCAGTGTGGAAGACACATGATGTTTAATGAGTGAATGCACTGTAGGTGAAAACTTGTAAATAAAAGGGAACCTTTTTTTTTCTTTTTTTTGAGACAGAATCTCAAGCTATTGCCCTGGGTAGAATGCTGTGGTGTCATAGCTCACAACAACCTCTTGGGCTCAAACAATCCTCTCGCCTCAGTTTTACTACTTTTTAGTAGAGATAGGATCTCACTTTTGCTCAGACTGGTCTTGAACTCATGAGCTCAAGCTATCCACCTGCCTCGGCCTCCCAGAGTACTAGAATCACAGGTGTGAGCCACCGAGCCCAGCCAGAGAAACTATTTTTTTTTTACAGTACCCTAAATCAGTTATTTCCTAAATTCCATGTGAATGGATGGGTTAATTTTTTTCTTGTTTTTGAGATTCTCCCTAGGGAGAGTGCCATGGCATCATCATAGCTCACAGCAACCTCAAACTCTTGAGCTCAGGCAATCCTCTTGCCTCAGCCTCCCAAGTAACTAGAACTATAGGCACCCTCCATGAGGGCTGGCTAGTTTTTCCATTTATAGTAAAGACAGCATCTTGATTTTGCTTGGGCCAGTCTCCAACTCCTAAGCTCAAGGGAGCCACTGCTTGGCCTCCCAGAGTGCGAGGATTATAGGCATGATCACTGCGCCCAGCATGGATAGCTAATTTTATTAGTTAGATGTTCATTCTAGATATTCCTATTTTTCCTTAGTTACAAAAATTCTGCTGTAGGCTTGGTGCCTGTACTTCAGCGGCTAGGGCACCAGCCACATACATCAGAGCTGGTGGGTTCAAATCCAGCCCAGGCCTGCGAAACAACAATGACAACTACATCCAAAAAAATAGCCAGGTGTTGTGGTGGGCACTTGTAGTCCCAGTTACTTGGGAGGCTGAGGCAAGAGAATAGCTTAATCCCAAGAGTTTGAGGTGGCTGTGAGCTAGCTGTGACACCATAGCACTCTACCCAGAGCTACAGCTTAAGACTCTATCTCAAAAAAGAAAATAAAAATTCTACTGTAAAGATTTTTTTTTAATTCTTATGATGGGAAAGAAATGATTTATTTATAAGGCTTTTAAAAATATGCTTAACTGGGCAGTACCTGCGGCTCAAAGGAGTAGGGCGCCGGCCCCATATGCCGGAGGTGGCGGATTCAAACCTAGCCCTGGCCAAAAATAGCAAAAAAAAAAAAAAAATACGTTTAACTGGGCGGTGCCTATGGCTAAGTGGGTAGGGCGCCAGCCCCACAAACCGAGGGTGGCGAGTTCAAAGCCGGCTCCAGCCAAACTGCAACAAAAAAAATAGCTGGGCTTTGGGCAGCACCTGTGGCTCATGAAATAGGGCGCCAGCCTCATATACCGAAGGTGGCAGGTTCGAAGCCAGCCTTGGCCAAACTGCAAAACAGAAAAATAGTGGGGCGTTGTGGTGGGTGCCTGTAGTCCCAGCTACTCAGGAGGCTGAGGCAAGAGAATCGCCTAAGCCCAGGAGTTGGAGGTTGCTGTGAGCTCTGTGACGCCATGGCACTCTACTGAGGGTGACAGAATGAGACTCTGTCTCTACAAAAAAAAAAAAAAAATTAAAAATTTTTTGGGTGGCGCCTGTGGCTCAAAGGAGCAGGGCACTGGCCCCACATACTGGAAGTGGAGAGTTCAAGCCCAGCCCTGGCCAAAAGCTGCAAAAAAAAAAAAAAAAAAAAAAATTAAACAATTTTTTAATCAAAAGATTAAAACCAACCATATTAACCTTACTATAACATTTCATGATTGATGCTAACATCTAAATAAATGAACTTGCAACATTTACACAATTACTACTAATCAAATACTGTAATTTGTATTAGTAATCATTCAAACATTTAGGCATCTTGTATGTTAGGTATAAGAAATACAAGTCCAACTATTAGATTTTAAAGAACTTAGAGTGACAAATACAAATGACCATAATCGAGTATGAGGAATGCTGTAAAGAGATGTGTGTTGGCTCGGCGCTTGTGGCTCAGTGGGCTAAGGCGCCAGCCACGTACACCTGAGCTGGCGGGTTCGAATCCAGCCCGGGCCCGCCAAACAACAATGACGGCTGCAACCAAAAAATGGCCGGGCGTTGTGGCGGGCACCTGTAGTCACAGCTACTTGGGAGGCGGAGTCAGGAGATTCGCTTGAGCCCAGGAATTGGAGGTTGCTGTGAGCTGTGATGCTACAGCACTCCATCCAGGGTGACAGCTTGAGGCTCTGTCTCAAAAAAAAGAAAAATGATTTAGCTGTTTAGGCTACAAAGCAATTTCTATTACAATTCTTGCTTTTAACCTCTATAGTACAACTTTCTTTTCTTTTCCTTTTCAACTCTCACTCATCCTTAAAGACTCTGTTGAACTGTTCCCTTCTCACTTTACCCCAGATAGAGAGCTAAAAATCTTCCCTTCTGTGGCGCTAAAGGACCCCAGCAGTCCCTATGATAGTATTTATCACAATACACCAGGTCAGTGTTTTCCTGTATCCCACTAGACTTCTTTTTTTGAGACAGAGTCTCACTATATTGCCCTATATTGAGGTTGCTGTGAGCTATGACGCCAGAGTGCTTTGGTGTCATAGCTCACAGCAACCTCAAACTCTTGGGCTTAAGTGATTCTCTTGCCTCAGCCTCCCAAGTAGCTGGGACTACAGGCGCCCGCCACAACACCCTGCTATTTTTTTGTTGCAGTTGTTTTTGTTGTTAGCAGGCCTAGGCTGGGTTCGAACTCGCCAGCCTCAGTGTATGTGGCTGGTGCCCTACGTACTGAGCTACGAGTGCCGAGCCCCCACTAGACTTTTTTTCCCACTAGATTTCTTAATCATAGAGATTTTGCTTTGCTCATCTTTTAATCAGCCCTTCAACAAATATTTATGAAGCAACTACTATACGCCAGTCATCAGGCCAGACACTGCAGATTCAGTGATAACCTGGACAGACTCAGTCTTTGCTCTCACAGAGTTTGTAGCCTAGTGCAGAAGGCAGGTGTGTAATTGAGCAGGAACAGTAAGTATGACAGATGCTAGGATGAGGAAAGTGAAGTGCCATGGGGAACCCAGAGCAGGTGTGTCTAACTTTCTTTAGGAGGATAATGGAAATCTTTCAGAAGGAAGTAAATTAAGCCGAGAACTAAAAGAAAAGCACAGGTTAGATTGGTTAATGTGGAGTCATAGGTCCAGAGCTAAGAGAGAGCACAACACCTTCAAGAAACAGAAAGAAGGCTCGGCGCCTGTGGCTCAACAGGCTAAGGCGCCAGCCACGTACACCTGAGCTGGTGGGGTCGAATCCAGCCTGGGCCCGCCAAACAACAATGACAGCTGCAACCAAAAAATGGCCGGGCGTTGGGAGGCAGAGGCAGGAGACTCGCTTGAGCCCAGGAATTGGAGGTTGCTGTGAGCTGTGATGCCATAGCACTCTATCCAGGGTGACAGCTTGAGGCTCTGCTAAAAAGAAAAAAAAAAACAGAAAGAAATTCACAGACCAGTCAAGTATGGGGGAGGCAGTGAAGTTTGGGTGGATGGGTGTGGCAGTGGGTAGGGGGAGCAATTAGAGATAAGTGCATAGTGTGGTGATATACACCTAGAAAGCCCTATGTAAATATTTGTTAAATGAATGAATGAGGCGTTCCAAAACCTGAGAAGACCTCTGGGAAAGCCCAATTGGTTTGTGATGGTTCCCTTGTTCACTGGGAATTTTAGTGTGTTGGTTAAAAGCCTGGACTCTGACACCAACTGCTTAGGTTTCAATGTTGTCTTTGACAATTAGTAACTGAGGCCAGGCCCAGGGTCTCATACCTATAGACCTAGCACTCTGGGAGGCTGAACCGGGCGGAATGCTTGAGCTCAGGAGTTTGAGACCAGCCTGAGTAAGAGTGAGACCCCATCTTTAAAAGTAGCCTGCTGGGGGCGGCCCTGTGGCTCAGTGAGTAGGATGCTGGCCCCATATACCGAGGGTGGCGGGTTCAAACCCGGCCCCGGCCGAACTGCAACAAAAAAATAGCCTGGCGTTGTGGCGGACACCTGTAGTCCCAGTTACTCGGGAGGCTGAGACAAGAGAATCTCCAAAGCCCAGGAGTTGGAGGTTGCTGTGAGCTGTGTGATGCCACGGCACTCTACCCAGGGCGACAAAGTAGACTCTGTCTCAAAAAAAAAAAAATAATAATAATAGCCTGCTGGGCGGCTGAGGCAAGAAGGATCGCTTGAGCCGAAGAGTTTGAGGTTGCTCTGAGCTATAACAACACAGCACTTAACTTCAGGGTGATTGAATGAGACTCTGTCTCAAAAAAAAAAGAAAAAGAAAGGACAATTAGTAGCTGAATGACTGCAAACAAATTACATAACTTTTCTGTGTCATTTTCTTTATCTGTAAAATAGAAATGATAATAATTCATAGGATTGTTGTGAAGATGAAACAAGTCAATGATATCTGTGAAGCACTTGGAACAGTCCCTGGTACTAAGGCCTGTGTGTTTGCTATTGTCATTCCTCTATTCATTAAGACATTTATTGAGGGCCAGATATCTTGCTAGATGCTGTGAAAATAAGATGTGACTTCAGCCATGGAGGAGGACCATAAAATCCAGCGAAGAAGAAGGTTCATAAATAAGCAATTACAGCACAATGTGATCGAGAGAGGTGATAGCGGTACACACTGCAAAACTGAACAAGAGGGAGTGACTCATTCTCTCCAGAGAAGCCAAGGGAGGCTTCAGAGGGAAGAATGCATTTAAGTCGGGTGATGCAGCATGAACCAATGGTCTGGCAGTAGAAGAAAAGTAGTAGGGTTTATCAGGCTCAGGAAGAAACATGTTGCAAAGGCTTAGTAAAGATGCAAGCCTAAGGCCTGTTTAGGAAATGGCAGAGAGCTCAGGAGCATGCATTACACTCCAGTGGTGGTGCTATGCCTTCTTTGTAAGTTACTTCTTTTACTTTCCACAGGAATCTAGTGGAAAATTAATTGCCATCCACAATTAACTAATTAATTAATTATTATTTTTGAGACAGAATCTCACTCTGGGTTGAGTGCAGTGGCATCATAGCTCATAGCAACTTCAAATTTTTGGGCTCAAGTGATTCTCTTGCCTCCGCCTCCCAAGTAGCTGGGACTACAGGCGCCTGCCACACACCTGGCTTATTTTTCAATTTTTTTAGTAGAGACAGGTTCTCACTTGCATCGTGGTTTATGCCTATAATCCTAGCACTCTGGAAGGCCTGAGATAGGTGGATCACTTGAGCTCAGGAGTTCAAGAGCAGCCTGAACCATCCTAATTTTAGAGATAAGGAGGTGATCAAAAAGGTTGAGAAATTTGGTCAAGATTCCTTGGTCAGGAAGCAGTGGGTCTAAATTTGAATCTGTATCTGTGTGATTCCAAGGTTTGTGTTCTTTGCTCTCTACTTGAGGAGAGGATGGGGCCAGACTGAGAATTATCTTGCACATTTTTAGTATAACTAAAAGTATAGTATTTTTATTTAAAATTTTAAGGCCAGGCATGGTGGCTTGCGCCTGTAATCTCAGCAGTTTGGGAGGCTGATGTGGGAAGGTGGCCAGGATTTTCATGACCAACCCTGTTTCTACAAAAATTAAAAAAATTAGCCACGCATAGTGGCACACACCTGTGGTCCTAGCTACTCAGGAGGCTAAGCCTGTAGGATCATTTGAGCCTGGGAATTTTGGAGGTTGCAGTGAGCTGTGATCATGCCACTGTATGCTGCCTTAGAAACAGAGCAAGACCCTGTCTCACAAAAAAAAATTTAAGAATGTTAAATAGCAATTCTTTTTTTCTTTTCTTTCTTTCTTTCTTTTTTTTTTTTTTTGTAGAGACAGAGTATCACTTTATTGCTCTTGGTAGAGTGCCCTGGCGTCACACTGCTCACAGCAACCTCCAACTCCTGGGCTTAGGCAATTCTCTTGCCTCAGCCTCCCAAGTAGCTGGGACCATAGGCGCCCGCCACAACGCCTGGCTATTTTTTTTTTTTTTTTTTGCTGCCGTTCAGCCGAGGCCGGGTTTGAGCCCGCCACCCTTGGCATATGGGTCCGGCGTTTTAGCCACTGAGCCACAGGCGCCTCCCGTTAAATAGCAATCTTGTTAAATAGGCACTTGACATTTCTCAGTCTTCTTATGTAGAAAAAATTTATCATACATTAAACTTTTTTTTTTGGCTGGGGCTGGGTTTGAACTCACCACCTCAGGCATATGGGGCCCGGATCCTACTCCTTTGAGCCACAGGCGCCGCCCCATACACTAAACTTTTAAAGATATCTCAAGGTTATTATCATGACCATTATTTATTGTTCTCCAATGTTCTGTGTTAATATCCTGAAGATTTGTTAGGGGATTGGTTAGGGTGCTCTCTGACATCTGTGTTTCCCAAACTGTGTTTTGAGGAGCCGAAGGGTGCTATAGCTAACTCACAGGGCACTAAGATTTTAAAATTTAAGAGAAACACAGCAATATTCAATATCTCTCTGATAACACACAAACTTGGGTTCAAGGTTTCAACATTAGATCTGGCTATGTGCCTCTGGAAGATGTTATGTCTCTGTGAAGCTGGGTTTTCAGAAGTTGTTATAATAAAAAACAAGAACTAAATGAAAATCAATGTGGAATAAGCAATGAGTGCAGGCAGCACCTGTAGCTCAGTTGGTAGGGCGCCACATACATACAGGCTGGCAAGTTGCAACCTGGTCCGGGTCAGCTAAACAATGACAACTGCAACAAAAAAATAGCCGGGCATTGTGGCAGGCACCTATAGTCCCAGCTACTTGGGAGGCTGAGGCAGGAGAATTGCTTGAGCCCAAGAGTTTGTGGTTGTTGTGAGCTGTGACACCATGGCACTCTACCGAGGGCAATGTGGTGAGACTCTGTCTCAAAAAAAAAGAAAAAAAAAAAAGAAGTCCAGCAGTATACAATCTGACTCCAAAATCTGAGAAGTGAATTGCTCAACAGCAATTAATAAGTGGTTGTGAATATTTAAGAATAAAAGATTATATATATTATTATTTCAAACGACTAGTAAATTATTATGATATAAATACTAACTAATACTTAAGTTGTTTGAACTTAATTTCTTAATAAATTGAATTTTTATTTGTTTGGTTTTGTGGCATGGGGGGTGGAGGGGATGGCATGAAAAAATTCCTGAGACATTCAAGGTGCCTTTGAACTAAGAAAGTTTGGGAGCCTCCACCTTACACAGATGGATCCTAGATTGCTCTGCTTTCACTACTTTTTTGGTTTATTTTTTTTTCTTTGCTATATCTCACCTCTACTGTTACCAATGTGCCCATTGCACTTAAAACTCATGTAGTACTTAACAATTGCAGGTAGTTTATATATATTAACTCATTTAATCCTTATAACAGCTACGCAAAATAGCTCCTGTTACTATTTTCATTTTACAGATGAAGAAACTGAGGCAGAAGGCTAATTACCTCATTCTAAGTCACACATCTAGGAAGCAGCACCAGGATTGAAACATGCAGTTTGACGCCAGATCTGTGTTCTTAACCACTCTGCCTCCCAACCCCCACCCACTAGTTGTTAGTTCTGATTGGCTGTAGGCGTGGAAACAAGTATCCAAGCTTGTTGGAACTACATGTAAAGTAAAAGGTGAAAGTCGCTTCTGGGAGAGAAGTGCATGAACTCTCCAGCATGTGCAGTTTGCACAAGACTGAGCATAAAATACTTAAAAATCACTCCTTCCTTTCCCTGGCTTCTCCAGCTGCTGTAATTAGCAAAGGTGGGGGCAGGGTGGGGTGGATATTTATTGGTTTATATAAGGAGGTCTTAGGCTGTCTGTGTTTCTCTGGGGTCCATTTTAACCTTGGATCCTCCAACCAGCAAGTTGCTCTTCTTTGGAAACAAAAAATGTTTAAAATACTCCTTTCACTGTTGGGGAGGATAAAAGTGAGCAGAAAAATGCAAGAGAGATAAGCCATTAAATGAGTTAGAGTTATCTAGAGCTAGGCAGAGACATATTAAATTCAGAAAAAGAAATGCCATTTCGGGGGGGGGGGCAATATAAAAAGGAGGAGGCGTCGCTCGTAGCTCGGTGGGTAGGGCGCCAGCCGCACACACTGAGGCTGGCGGGTTTGAACCCAGCCCAGGCCAGCTAAACAACAATGACAACTGCAACAACAACAAAAAATAGCCAGATGTTGTGGCGGTCACCTGGAGTCCTAGCTGCTTGGGAGGCTGAGGCAAGAGAATTGCTTAAGCCCAAGAGTTGGAGCTTGCTTTTAGCTGTGACGCCATGGTGGCACTCTACCCAGGGCAACAGCTTGAGACTCTGTCTCAAAAAAAAGAAAGAAAAGAAGAAGAAAGGGGAGTTTTGCAGACTTCTTGGAGAAATCAAACTTCCTAAGAAATATGATAAAAACTATACTTAAAGTGAACCTTGAGCAAATGCAACAATAGCGATTTAGATAAACAGCCTGGCTAGGAGAGAACTGATAGAATTTGGAAAGTGCAAGAAGGAAAAATCCAAATCAGATCAGAGAAACTTACATTGGTTAAAAGCTTTCTTTAATTTTTTAGGGAGGAGGAACTGAAAGTTTAAAACAGAACCTATTATGCCTACCTTTGGAGATTTGTATTCAATTTATGCATAAGTCCAGGGTAGTAAACTGTGTATTTTCATTTCAGACTCAGGTTCAGCCTTTCTCAGTGAAAGACTTTTGTGAGCTTCATAAAGTCTCCAGTAAAGAATCCTTCTGTGTGTGATTTATAAATAGCAAACTGAATGGCTAGACTCTTCCTGATGTGCAGTCAAAATTCTGATAAGCAGAGTGGACAAAATGAGGGAAAAGTCTTTTTCAGTCTGAGTGTAATATACAGATCACAAACTTCCTGACTGCTCTGAGGATGTTCAGAGTTCTTGCTTATGAAACTGCTTGAGAGCTGGATTCTGGATAGATGGAATTTATAGCAACATTATGTCCTGGATTTTCTAGGATAGCCCAGATTTCAAATGTCCTATCTTATTGTAATTTGCTTAAACTTGGGCTCTCATGTATCAATTTGGATAGACAGGAAAATATGGACATAACATAAATGATCCTTTCTTGAAGTGTATGATAAGGACAAATACAGAAGGAAGTCATGGTTGGGTTTAGAAGGATAGCAGTGCTCTACTAAGAGTATTCCTTGGTCACATGGTATAAAAAAGCTATCTTTGGTGTAAAAGAGGCAGGAAGAAACTCTGTAAAATCGAGGATGGTGTGTGTGCTACTTGAAGAGAATAGAAAAGTCTAAAGGAGGAGAAGTTTGGGAACAAAAAAGAGAGAAGCTGCTCCTAGAGAAGGTCTCTCTATTCCCTTTGGAGCGGAGGAAGAGACTGAAAGTTTAGGGAATTCAGAAAGATGGGGGTAGGGGGAGAGGGAAGGATGGGTTGAGGGAGGGTAATTGGTGGAACTACACCTATGGTGTGTTTTACAAGGGTATTTTTTTTTTTTTTTTTTGTAGAGACAGAGTCTCACTTTATTGCCTTCCGTAGAATACTGTGGCATCACACAGCTCACAGCAACCTCCAACTCCTGGGCTTAGGCGATTCTCTTGCCTCAGCCTCCCAAGTAGCTGGGACTACAGGTGCCCACCACAATGCTGGCTATATTTTTGTTGCAATTTGGTGGGGGCTGAGTTTGAACCTGCCACCCTCAGTATATGGGGTCAACGTCCTACCCACTGAGCCACAGGCAATGCCCTACCAAGGGTACATGTTAAACCTACTAAGTGTAGAATATAAACGTCTTAACACAATAATTAAGAAAATGCAGTGAAGGCTATGTTAACCAGTTTGATGAAAAGTATTTCAAATTGTATATAAAACCAGCACATTGTACCCCATAATTGCATTAATGTACACGGCTATGATTTAATAAAAAAATAAAAAGAAGAAGGGTTAGGGGATGAAAGAAAAAGGTTATGCAAGTGGTGCATGGTGGCTCACACTTGTAATACTAGCACTCTGGGAGGCCGAGGCAGGTGGATAGCCTGAGCTCAGGATAGCTCTACTAAGAATAGAAAAACTAACCCAGACACAGTGGTTCACACCTATTATCCTAGCACTCTGGGAGGCTGAGGTGGGTGGATTGCCTGAGCTCATGGGTTTGAGACCAGCCTGAGCAAGAGCAAGACCCTGTCTTTAAAAATAGCTGGGCCTTGTGGCAGACGCCTTTAGTCCCAGCTACTTGGGAAGCTGAGGCAAGAGAATCGCTTGAGCCTAAGAGTTTGAGGTTGCTGTGAGCTGTGATGCCGGGACACTCTACCAAGGGCGACAAAGTGAGACTGTCTCAAAAAAAAAAAAAAAAAAAAAATAGAAGATAGCCAGGCGGCTCGGCGCCTGTGGCTCAATGGGCTAAGGTGCCAGCCACGTACACCTGAGCTGGCGGGTTCGAATCCAGCCTGGACCCGCCAAACAACAATGATGGCTGCAAACAAAAAATGGCTGGGCATTATGGCGGGTGCCTATAGTCCCAGCTACTTGGGAGGCAGAGGCAGGAGACACGCTTGAGCCCAGGAGTTGGAGGTTGCTATGAGCTGTGATGCCACAGCACTCTATCCAGGGTGACAGCTTGAGGCTCTGTCTCAAAAAAAAAAAAAAAGAAAGAAAGAAAAAAGAAAATAGCCAGGCATTGGGGCTGGCAGTTGTAGTCTCAGTTACTTGGGAGGCTGAGACAAGAGGTCTCTTGAATCCAAGAGTTTGAGGCTGCTGTGAGCTATGATGGCATAGCACTCTACAAAGGGTCGTGGAGTAAGACACTGTCTCAAAAAAAAAAGTTATGCAAAGACTCAGAGAATAGAGATAGGAAAAGAGACAAAGAGACTCTGAAAAAGAGGGAAAGGGAGAATATTATTAAAAATGAAGCTTAGAAAAACTTAAAAGATTCAGACAATTAGGAAGAGGAGAGAGGCAGTCGTGGGAGAGGAGGAAGAGAAGAGGCTAGAAGGGCGGGAACACAAGAGAGCATGAGAGTGGAGTGAGGGGAGCTGGTCCAAGCATTCGAGCATGGGTGGGAGAAAGAGAGAAGCTTGTAGTTTCTCTGGAGATTGTGGCTGTCTGGAGGGCCCCAGAGGGCTGAGAGAAATTGAAGGCTGGGACTAGAACTGGTGATGCCTTCAAGGATTCCCTAAGTTTCCCTCCAAAGCTGTAAGTGTTCTTAGATCATATTCTATGGGGAACTTTGGAGACCCAGCAAGACATTTGTTGATGTTGCATAACTTTAAGGAAATCTCTTCTCTAAAATATTGTTGGCTTGGGGTGGCACTTGTGGCTCAAAGGAGTAGGGGATTGGCCCCATATGTTGGAGGTGGCGGGTTGAAACCCAGCCCTGGCCAAAAACTGCCAAAAAAAAACGTATATATATACACACACATATACATGTATATGTAGTTGGCTTGTAAGGCAGGGGTACTTAGCTGACTAAACAGTTGAGTTTCTTAGGTTCTTGGGGGACATCAAAGGAAGTGTGTCAAGGTGGCGCTTGTGGCTCTGTGGGTCGGGCGTCACCCCATATACCGAGGCTGGCGGGTTCAAACTCACCCCGGCCAAACTGCAACACAAAAATAGCCAGGCATTGTGGCAGGTGCCTGTAGTCCCAGCTACTCGGGAGGCTGAGGCAAGAGAATCGCCTAAGCCCAGGAGTTGGAGGTTGCTGTGAGCTATAATGCCACAGCACTTTATGGAGAGCGCTAAAGTGAGACTCTGTCTCTACAAAAAAAAAAAAACAAAAAAAGGAAGTGTGTCAATCTCCAACTTTCCAAATTCTAGGATTTTATGCTACCAGCTAGTATTTATTTTTTGAAGGAAAATTCATTTGTAGATGTTGTAGCCTTTGCCCAGAGATTCTGAGAAACTTCAATTTTATCTTTTTAAATTTTATTTTTATTTTTTTGAGACAGTGTCTCATTATGTTGCCCTCTGTAGAGTGATGTGGTATTGTAGCTCACAGCAACCTCAAACTCTTGAGTTTAAGCGATTCTCTTGCCTGAGCCTCCCAGGTAGCTGGGACTACAGGCGCCCGCCACAATGCCCGGCTATTTTTTTGTTGTAGTTGCCATCGTTGTTTGGCAGGCCTGGGCTGGATTTGAACCCTCCAGCCCTGGTGTATGTGGCTGATGCCCTAGCTGCTGAGTTGTAGGCACCGAGCCAGAAACTTCATTTTTAAAGCCTGAGAATGTTTAGTTGGTTTTCTCTCCCACATAATAGTGTAAGTGGAATTTAGTACAAACCTTTTTTTTTTTTTTGAGACAGAGTCTCCCTATGTTGCCCTCGGAAGAAGTGCTGGGGCATCACAGCTCACAGCAACCTCAAACTCTTGGGCTTAAGTGATTCTCTTGCCTCAGCCTCCCAAGTAGCTGGGACTATAGGCACCCGCCACAATGCCTGGCTATTTTTTGTTGCAGTTGTCATTGTTGTTTAGCAGGCCTAGGCTGGGTTCCAACCTGCCAGCCTCATTGGCAGTACATATCAGGAACCTTTTAAATTTTCACACTACTTCCTATAGAAATCCCACATTTGAGGATTTTTTTGAGAAAATAATCTTTTTTTTTTTTTTTTTTGAGACAGAGCCTCAAGCTGTCACCCTGGATAGAGTGCTGTGACATCACAGCTCACAGCAACCTCCAATTCCTGGGCTCAAGCGACTCTCCTGCCTCTGCCTCCCAAGTAGCTGGGACTACAGGCACCCGCCACGACGCCTGGCCATTTTTTGGTTGCAGCCGTCATTGTTGTTTGGCTGGCCCGGGCTGGATTCGAACCCGCCAACTCAGGTGTACGTGGCTGGCACCTTAGCCGATTGAGCCACAGGTGCCAAGCCGAGAAAATAATCTTATGGTGTTTTGTACATTTTTTTTTTTTTTAGAGACAGAGTCTTACTGTGTTGCCCTCGGTAGAGTGCTGTGGCATCACAGCTCACAGCAACCTCCAACTCCTGGGCTTAGGCGATTCTCTTGCTTCAGCCTCCTGAGTAGCTGGGACTACAAGCACCCGCCCCAACGTCTGGCTATTTTTTGTTGCAGTTTGGCCAGGGCCAGGTTCGAACCTGCCACCCTCCGTATATGGGGCCAGCACCCTACCCACTGAGCCACAGGCGCTGCTCATGTTTTGTGCATTTATTCAAAAGGCATTATTTATGGGCAGCGCCTGTGGCTCAGTGGGTGGGGCACTGGCCCCATATACAGAGGGTGGTGGGTTCAAACCCGGCCCTGGCCAAAACTGTAACAAAAAAATAGCCAGGCGTTGTGGTGGGTGCCTGTGGTCCCAGCTGCTCGGGAGGCTGAGGCAAGAGAATCGCCTAAGCCCAGGAGTTGGAGGTTGCTGTGAGCTGTGACATTACAGCACTCTACCGAGGTCGATAAAGTGAGACTGTCTCTACAAAAAAAAAAAAAAAAGGCATTATTTATAATAGAAAAAAATTATAAGTAACTTAAATGCCCAACAATAAGGGACTCGTTAAGCAAATTCTGCTACCTTCTCTTAATGTACTGTTTTGCTGGTGCCAATACTGTATTTACAAAGAATTCTTAATGATATGGAGAAATACTTGTGATAAGGCATTAAGTAAAAAAATTACATACAAGAGTTCTATCTTATTAGGGCAGGACCAGCTGTCAGGACCTCTTGTTCCCAGGTTCTTGGTTCCCAGTACCAAAAAATGGTTATGGTACTGAGTGGATGGAATGAATGAGCAGAGCAAGTAGGTGCGAAGCAGACAAAGTGCCAAAGGTTAAAGAAGAGCTGCTCCTGGCTGGCTCGCCACAATGTTAGAGCGGAGTGGTGATGGTCGAGGTAATTGCCGAAATAATTAAAGAGAACAAGAGCAAGTAAAGGTTTAGGAAGAAAGGAAAAGTTTATTGCAATGACCTGGATAGCAGGTGGGACCTCATTCTATTGACTGCAGGCATCATGGAGAGCACAGTGCTGGATTTTTTTTTTTTGAGACAGAGTCTCACTTGGTCACCCTTGGTAGAGTGCCGTGGCTCACAGCAACCTCAAACTCTTGGGTTCAAGAGATTCTCTTGCCCCAGCCTCCCAAATAGCTGGGACTACAGGTGCTGGCCACAGTGCCTGGCTATTTTTTAGAGATGAGGACTCCCTCTTGCTCAGATTGGTCTTGAACTCGTGAGCTCAGGCGGTCCACCTGCCTCAGCCTCCCAAGTGCTAGGATTACAGGCATGAGCCACCATGCCCAGCTCCACAGTGCTGGATTTTATACGTGACTTTTGGTGGGTGTCAGCTGCTTCTTGGAAGTTTCCCAGGATTTTGATCAATCATGTCCTCACAACAACTGGTATTAATCTGTCCGAATCAGTAAGGCCCTGGGACATTAATCAGCCCCCTCACAAAACAACCAGCTCCTCAAGACAACCCCTTTGCAAGGTCCTGCACCTGCAAGGTCTCGTTCAGCAATTAGCCCCAGTCCCGTAATAGCCCAGGTCATCCTGACCCAAGCTAGTTCCAAGTAGTCTAACTGCATCTGCCTATCCATCCTGCTCACGTCTCACGAACTGCCTAATAATCTCTAAAATGTTAAAGGCATTAAAAAAAGAAAAAGTTTGGGAGAAAATATGCCGAAAAGCTGTTTAGATTGGAGATCTTAAAATAGTGGGATTATGGGCTGTTATTATTGTTATTTTTTTCTTTTATTTTTTGTTATTTTTTTCTTTTTTTCTTTTTTTTTTTTTTTTTTTGAGACAGAGCCTCAAGCTGTCACCCTGGAGAGAGTGCTATGTCATCACAGCTCACAGCAACCTCCAATTCCTGGGCTCAAGCGAGTCTCTAGCCTCCACCTCCCAAGTAGCTGGGACTGCAGG
>CAUYRH010133030.1:0-30434 GCA_963574655.1 Perodicticus potto
CTCAAGCGAGTCTCCTGCCTCTGCCTCCCAAGTAGCTGGGACCACAGGCGCCCGCCACAACGCCCAGCCATTTTTTGGTTGCGGCCGTCATTGTTGTTTGGCGGGCCTGGGTTGGATTCGAACCCGCCAGCTCAGGTGTACATGGCTGGTGCCTTAGCCCGTTGAGCCACAGGCGCCAAGCCAGACACAGGAATTTGAATAAGACAAAGCAATGAAGAAAGAATGAAGGAAAAGTGGCAGTTGAGGAAAAGTGTGGACTAGGCAGTTATTCAGCCTCCTTCTGCATCAACTATACATTGATGTTAGGGGGTGGGTATTTTTTAAATTATTATGGGTACATAATAGCTGTATATCTTTATAAGATAAATACGATATTTTGATACAGGCATGCAATATGAATTAATGAATTAGGGGGAAGGGTTATCTATTACCTCAGACATTTATCATTTAATTATGTCAGGAACATTCTAATTCCACATTTTTGGTTATTTTAAAATATACACTAATCTATTCTTGATCATAATCATTTGGTTGTGCTATCAAATATTGTTAATTCTAAGTGTCTAACTACATATTTCCACCTATTAACTATCCTCTCTCACCAAGCCCAGCCTCTGACAACCATCATTAACTTTGAGTCTCCATGAGTCCAGTCTCCCACATGCACATGACAAGTATGAGATGTGTCTTTCACTTAGCATAGTGTTCTCCAACCCCATCCATGTTGTTACCTTTGTGGCTATATAATATTCCACTGTCTATATGTACCACAGTTTCTTTATCCCTTCATCTATTGATGGACATGTAGGTTGATTCCAAATCTTGACTATTGTGAATAATGTGTTGCAGTAAAAATGGGAGGGCAGACACCTTTCCAATATACTAAATCTCTCTCCTTTGGATTTATACCCAGGAGTACAATTGATGGGTCATGGTAGTTCTATTTTTTTTTTTTTTTTTGAGGGAACTTCATAACTGTTATGCATAGTTGCTACATTAATTTCATTAATTTACATTTCCTTAAGCAGTGTACGTGGATTTCCCTTTCTCCACATCCTGGCCAGCATTTGTTATTGCCTGTCTTTTTGGTAAAAGCTAATTTAACTAAGGTGATATCTCATTGTAGTTTTTATTTGCATGTCTCTGATGACTAATGATATTGAGCATTATTTTTTGCATGTGCTTGTTGGCCATCGTATGTCTTCTTTGGGAAGAGACATACATGTCTATTCAATCTTTTCCCCATACTTTAATCAGATTATCTGATTTTCCCTATTGAGCTGTTGAGTTCTTTCTGTATTCTACTTATTAATCTTTGTGGATGGGTAGTCTGCAAACACTTTCTCCCACTCTGTGGATTGCCTCTTCACTATTTTGATTGCTTTGTTTGCCATGTGGAAGCTTTTAACTTGATGTGATCCCATTTGTTCGTTTTTGCTTTGGTTGCTTGTGCTTTGGGAATATTACTTAAGAAATTCTTGCCCAGACCAATGTCCTGAAGTTTTATAGGACATTTTCTTTTATAGTTCAGTTTCAGGTCATAGATTTAAGTAGTTCATTCATTTTGATTTGAGCCTCTGGTTTCATTCTTCTGCATATGGAAATCCAGGTTTCCCACCACCACTTATTGAAGAAACTGTCCTCTACCCATTGCATGTTCTTGGCAACTTTGTTGAACATAACTTTACTATAAATGTGTGGATTTAGTCTTGTTTTTTCTTTTGTTTCATTGGCCTACATGTCTTTTTTTGTGCCAGCTCCATGCTGTTCAGTTGTTACAACTTTGTAGTACAGTTTGAGATCAGGTACTGTGATCCCCTGAGCTTTGTTGCTTTGGTAGTATGATTGCTCATCTGATTTTTGGCTCCTCTGAAGGTGTGACCTTGCATGGATAATTGAATTTGTTGTTCACTGGAATGATAATTGCAGAAGGTTTTTATTTGGCCATCTTATCCCCAGGGGTTGGGTTTTTAAATTTTCCTGATGCCTTTGATCTTTGCTTACCATAGTTAACTGCCCTTAACTACAGCTCTCATCAGTGCAATGGAGTTAATCACATCATTTCTGCCTAAGTATGTTGCAGGTTATTGAAAGATGATGTATCATACCTGGTGGTCTAGCATAGTGCCTGACATGTAATGCACTCTCATCAAAGGAAACCAATTAAAACCACTCACAGGGAATGGTTGAAGATTCTAAGTGTTTTTTTATTCCTCCCTCCAAGTAGGTTAAAAATCATATAGCGTAATTTCCAGGCCAGTTGTAAGCTAATGTTGATTAAGTGTGCAGACCTGTTTGATGACTCCATGAAGTGTCTAAGTGTATTGGAAATCACCAGGCTTTTATACCCCAAATCTACATTTTCTATTCTACCCATTTTTAGTGCTCTTTTTTGTTGTTGTTGAGACGGTCTCACTATGTCACCCTCGGTAAAGTGCCATGGCATCATAGATCACAGCATCCTCAAACTCTTGGGCTTAAGCGATTCTCTTGCTTTAGCCTCCCAAGTAGCTGGGACTACAGCTGCCCACCACAACACCCAGCTATTTTTTGGTTGCAGTTGTCATTGTTGTTTAGCAGGCCCGGGCTGGGCTCGAACCCGCCATCCCTGGTGTATGTGGCTAGCGTCCTACTCAGAGCTATGGGCACTGAGCCCCATTTTTATTCTTCTTAGAAGAAAATTCCAAAGATAAATACACTTTGTTTTTCAATGATTTTAACTATTTTTCTCATGTACAATGCCATCTTATAATAAATAGAGTAAACATTAATTCAAATTAGGTAGATAGGTACATATGGCTATATCTATTCAATTCCCTTATGCTTTATATAATTCTCATTTATATACTAAAATAGTAATAGTACATAGTAGAATGAGTAACAAGAGAGGAAAAATTGTCCTGCAATTGTACTAAGCTGACACTACTACACATGTACAAAATAAGGTCATTTCCATATTGTTTACAAAACAAATAAAATAAAAAATGTTATCCTTCACCAGAAAATGTCTTCTGGTAGTTGAAATGCTATATTCTTTTAAACCTTATAAAAAGACTGTTCTGTGATAAAGAAGCCAGGGGTACACTAGGCTAATTATGATGTTGGTTTTGGTCCAGGAAGGATTTATTCTTATAACTTATTAGAGAGTTATTAGATGACTAAATCAAGGAGTTATTAAAACAAACTCCGTTTTTCTCTCAGTTTTGCCAAATCATCAACATTTTAAAAAAATTACCTACGGGTATAAGGCATTGAATAAAAGATCATAAGCTTAAGTTTCTACTTAAAGTAAAGCTAATTTGATTTAAAATGATCAAAGCTTTAACTTCACTTGTGGGATCAGGAAAATAATGCACCTTAATGTATAAAAGTCTTATTTTGATAAGAAAATTTTGTCTTCAGTTAAGGTGAAAATGTGAAGAATATAGGGAAATTACTTGCTGCCAAAATAGCATAGGTTTAAATGGGTTTATTATTATTATTATTATTTATTATTAAAACAGCAAGTAGAATTATTTGCCTGGCAAACTATTAATTCCTTAATTCCCATTGGATTCCCATTTTGAGCTGTTCTTTATCTTATACAAAACTCAATGCTGCTGATGAGGGCCCATCCGTAGAGTCTGAACCAATGAAAATGATTCTTAACGTCAAAATCTCATTATATTACTTTGGCTATCTTTCCATCTAATCCATTTCTATTCATGTATGAAGACTCAATATAATGCTTACTGCATGATTTTTTCCTTAGTTACTCTCACCTCATCTATTGGTAAACTCTATTCTCACAAACCGAGCCCTTAATTTTGTGCTGTTTTTAGTCCTCGCTTAGTATCTCAAGGTGAACAATTTGTTCTCCCAACTGGACTGAGGACTAATCAATGGTTGAAAGGGGTGGATAACCTGCAACCTCAAAGCCACATGTGATTCTCAGATCCCCAAGTGCAGCCCCTCCAGGGAATGCAAACTCCAGTCTCCTTGAGGGATTTGTTCTGTGGAGTTTGCATTTGGTGAAAAGGCTACACTTAAAGATCCAGAAGATCACATGTGGTCCCAAGGCCACATGCAGGTTCACCACCAAGGCTTGATGCCCCAGCATAGTAAAGAAGTACTTCAAATTAGGCTCTCATTTAAATAATAAAAGTCAAGTAGATGGTTGAAGGGACAGTAAGGAAAACACAGAGTTTGGGGATTGGTTAGTGGGAGAGTGCCTGTGCTGGAAGGTGGGGTGCTGAGGAAGCTGTCGGAGAAGAAAGCAACAGCTTCATCCTGAATGAGACACTTTTGTGTCCCAACCTGTGGTACGGTCTGTCAGCAGCTCCTTCCCAAGGGTGAACTGGTTCTGCAGGAGACATGGGGGTAATTCTACACACAGCTTGGGATCTGGGACTTGGCTGTGTTCTTGGTTCACCCACTACACAATTAATATCAACATTTAAGGTGGAAATGTGATTTTCAAATTAAAGAACTAAGCAAACAAAAAATCCAAGGGGAACTACTGTACTAAAATCTTTTAGGAGAAATGAATGGGAACGTGCATCATTTCCTGAGTGCCCCACTCACTGTGACTCGAAAGGAGACAGGGGGTCCTTTGTGTCTCCGAACAATACACCCTCCAGCTGTGGCAGACACAGCAGACAGGCATATTCCTGGCAGACACAGCAGCACCTTGTGGGCATGGGATTGCTCCTCAGGGGCTGATAGGCTCTTAGGAATTCCACTGAGCAGAAGCAGCTGGATCCAGCAAGAACTCGGTTTGTTTGTGAGCTCAAGCTACTCATCTCTGTGAGGATCCCGGATATGTTTGAGGAGAGAAAGGACTTTTTAGAGAATTGGAAATCAGCGCCAGTGAAAGTTACTTTATTACTAGTGCTGTGACCCCCACATGTATCACCACCTGTTTAAGCATAGTCTTATATTTCAGCATCAATCTATTTGGCACATCTTTAAAACTATAGAAAAAAATTAGAACAAGAAATCCAAACCTTTCTTTTTTTTTTATTTTTATGAAGTATATATGGCTATGAGTATGAAGTCAATCTGAATTAAATTGACTCTAAGCTTTTATTATAGAAATTAACCATTAATTCTTCCGGATGTACGAGAAATCATTCAAAACTAATTCTTCCTGAGGACAACTATTTTAAACTTTGATAGTGCTCAGGCCACCATTATGAAGTGTATGATAAACACAATGGGGCTCCCCCACTACATCTAATAGGCTCAGGATCTTACAGAGATGGAAGAGAACTGAAAAACTAAAGGATTTAAGTGCTCTATGGAAAACACTTTGGTTCCTTATGTATGACATTTTATGTCAGGTACAGAGGTATATTGGAACTTTTCCCATTACTGAACCCAGAGACTGAACTCATATGTTATGTAGAAGGGACAGAATTCAGACAGAGCCTGTGGCTCAGTGTGTAGGGCACTGGCCCCGTATACTGAGGGTGGCAGGTTTGAACCTGGCCCCAACCAAACAGCAACAATAAAATAGCTGGGCATCGTGGCAGACGCCTGTGGTCCCAGCTACTCAGGAGGCTGAGGCAAGAGAACCTCCTAAGCCCAGGAGTTGAAGGTTGCTGTGAGCTGTGATGCCACAGAACTCTACCGAAGGCGACAAAGTGAGAGTCTGTCTCTAAAAAAAATAAATCAATAAATAAAAGGGACAGAATTCTAGAACTAACCTTGGACAATCAAGAAAAAGAGTAGACAGAGAACTCTCATTGATGCTCCTAAGAAGTCTGCATGGTCCTGCTTTCTCAAATACGACCATGGCTTAGCAGAGGTACACGTGGACAGAACACTTAGGTTGTGAGCTAAGGTTTGAATCCTCTTTAGCCTATTACATTTGTACTGACATTCTCACCATTTTCATCATCAGGATTCTTTTACTGAGGCACTATGCCAAATGATCTACTTATTCATTTATTTGATTCCTTAAACAGCCCAATGAATAAAGCAGTTCCAATCCCAGGTTTCCAATGAGAAAACTGTAAATGAGTAACAGGTGTAAATTCACAGAGCTATAAATGACAGAGCTAGGCTCTGAACTCAGTCTGATTCAAGAGCTTGGCTTCCTTATGACTGTTGTACCCCTGCACCCCAAAACTCTTGGTTATTTAAATTCATGCATTCTATATATCTACTAGAGAGAAATGATGGAATCAATTCTTCTTCCTTTACCTCTGTGTATATAAGGAATTTTGCTATTGTCTTTCAAAGAGAATGGCATCTGAGCTATTTATGGGCTTGCCCTAACTAAGAGAAAATGGTGGTCAGCGGAAACAGTATTTTCATTTGCAGAATGACCAAATGTGCTTTTAGGTAACATAAAATCTAGGTGGCATATTGTCTATCCTCAGAGTAAATATCAGTACCCCATTTATTTATAATAATCTTTCCTATCTTTATTGCTCTTCACCAATTTGAAGGACCATCCCCTAACTTTCTCAATGACCATGATACTCTCCAGCCACTAATCAGCATTCTTAACCTTCATTGTTTTTGCAAATCTAGCAGACATGTTGGCTTGACGATCTGAACACAAAATTTCATCTCAGCAACAACTCAATTAGGTCTTCATCACAATCTTCAACTCAGAATCAAACATACGCAACATCGTTCCCTCTGTCTCCCTTCCTCCCTGTTTACATCCTTCCTTCCTTTTTTGTTAATTCCTTCCTTCTAAAAGAGAAAATATATGCCAGGCACTTTGACAGAAAACTGGGGTTTTGATGAAAAGGAATTGATATTCTTTGCATCTGATGATATATTAGGGGAAGATGACAATAAAATCCATTATTGTAGTGCAGCAAGGAAATAGTGTGATAGGACCTCAGATGGTCTAGAACAGTCTCAACCTTCCTAATGCCGTGACTCTTTAATACAGTTCTTCATGCTGTGGTGACCTCCAACCATAAAATTATTTTTGTTGTTACTTCATAACTGTAATTTTGCTACTATTATGAATCGTAATGTAAATATCTGATATGCAGGAGAGCCCCCAAAGGGGTCATGACCCACAGGTTGAGAACTGCTGGTCTAGAGATAATGGAATCTTAGTAAACCACATCTGGGGGTTGGAGGCACTATTAATATGTAGTGTCTGCCAATTTTCAGTTGTGAATAATCCCACTGCAGAAGATTTCAAGCAGCTTCAATCATGTTGTGGAATGTGTAACTGTAAAGAGATATGCATATTTGCTTTCATAAGCTGTGAGTCACCTCCAGCGCACTACTGGCCAGCCATGAATGATTATTGGTGGCTATTGAATGAAGTTGTCACACCGAAGTTGACATTTGATTTCTTTCATGAATCATGAGTGGTTATCTGCCAAGAAAATAAAGGGAATTAAAGCATCCCAGGCTAACAGCAGTAATGCAGAGGGATGAAGGGATTTGAGACCAGAGACCAGACCATTATAATAGTCAACTTAAGATATGATGAAGGGAAGAAAAAGGAAAAGGAAAATTAAAGAGTCTTTTTTAAGATAGAATTATCAGGAACTGGCAATCAATATTATGGGAGGATAGAAAGAAAGAGAAAAAAAAAAGATAGCTGTTTTTATGCCTTTAGATTGGAAAAAGTAGTGACTGTGCCACCAATATTTCTGTCTCCACACTCCAAAACCTACTTTTCCTTTCTTTTCCTGTTTTGATCAGCCGGTGCATCTATAACAAATTACCATATAGTGCCTTGCCGAAGCAACATTTACTTCTCACAGTTCTGGAGCCTAGGAAGTCTAAGATGAAGGTGCTTACATATTTGGTTGTGGAGAGGATTGGTTTCCAGCCTTTCTAGCTGTGGCTCACATCACAGAGTAGGGAGAGAGAGTGTAAACTCTCAGGTCTGTTCTCATAAACGCGCTAATCTTACTCACAAGGCCTCCATGTTCACACCCTAACTTCCAAGACACCACCTTCTATACCATCACCCCGGGGTTAGGATTGCACCATGAGAGTTTTGAGGGGACACAAGCATCAAGTTTATTTAACTTCCAGTTCTCAATTCACAGCACCACTCTGTCCAATTTGTGGTCCTAGTCATCTTTCCAGTCTCAAGTTGCCTCTGTATCAAACAGCATTTTTGTCGATTTTTCCTTGTAATTAAGCCTGACGCTTATAAACTTTCATCTTCCTTTATCCCAATGCCAATACCTCAGAATCATCATTTCTCATTTTTCCTCCTGAAATATCTTTTATTAGGCTTTAGACTTAATAATCTTACACCTTCTACTCAGTTCTCTTTTAGTCTACTCATTTTTTTTTTTAAAAGAACTTAACGAAATAGTTTTTTTCACTTGTTAAAAATAGTTCATCACTTTTGTGATAAAATATGAAATTTTCAGTATGTACTATCTTTCATAACTCACAATGATATACACATCCAGCCTTGACCCTCACACTGTGTGCAGACATGCTACATAAAATTCTCCTGGATCATTTCAGCCTACCTGTACTTAATAGCCAGTTTCACTTACAATTAACTCATCTTTTCTCACCATACTGGTTAAATTTTACTCATACACTAAATTCGAGGCTTCAGTGTTACCTTCCCTGAGTATGTTAGAAAATCTCTCTCTTTCAAAACTTTATACATACTATTCTAATGTCAGCTTACTTTCCTCCATAGCTCTTAAACTCCTTGAAATCTGTTTTTACATCCTTTTATTCTCTTTTTACTTATGCTTATTATAAATACCTGGTATATCTTATAGTTCAATATAAATTAATAAATATATGTTTTAAACAACAAAGCACACACATGTATATATAAATAAACATATGTGTATACAGTGTGGGTATGAAGTTCATGTGCAATTTAAAATAGTTTAACATAGTAAATTGCACAGGAACTTTATGGATACGCTGTAAATAAATTATGAGATAATTGAGTAGTACATGTAAATTACATAAGAGGATGCTAAAAAGAATGTATACTGATTTTTAAGAAAAGAAAAAAATGTATTAAAATCGTGGCACTCAAGTCACATTTGATTTCTGCAAATACAGGAGATACAAGGTAAGATTTAACAAGGTAACAATTGTAGTTATACATTGAGTATTAGTTCTAATGTTTTTTTCCTTTCTTAAAATAGGTATACTTTCCTATATACACATATGCCCATATATTACACACACACACACTCACATACACACTTCATTTCTAAGAGTAAATAATAACAAATATGCCTGAGCTGCTATATTAAGTTACAAAACTATTCTTTGGTACTACTTATAAGTTCGTATTATTTTACTTTGTTTTGCCTCTCATTGCTATTCAGCTGTCTTTTGATTTATTTCTTCTTAAATTTGTTTGCTCCTTTATAATTGATATTACAAATGGTCTCCAAGTCTCCGCTGTTCCCAAGTCATCAGCTTCACTTTGAGTCCTTTCATTCTCATAATATAACCTGAATTCTTTCATTTCTGATCACGTGCAAACAATAAAAAGCTCCTTGTTTTTGGTGCCTTGAAATGCTGCTTCTGTGTCTTTAACTACCTGCTAAACTTTTAAAATGTATACTTCTCATCTTGTTTATTTCTGACTTCCCTAAGACCTGGCTCCAGAACCTGTCAACATTCTCTTATATCTTCATAACTCCATTTTTATTAGCTATCTTCCCACTTCTATAAACAAACTTGACTTTGTTCTTCTCAGTGAGATTTTCTCCAGTTGGATATATCCTTAAGCTATGCTTTTAGCTTTCTTTTATCCCACATGTGTACTTTTCAAAAGTTTTCTAAACCATATTTTCTCTTTTGTTCCCTTCATATTAATTCTTCACTCATTTTGACACTAAGTTTTATCCCCTCTCCTCTGTGATAACTTACTGTTAGGCTCACACCAAGTGGCTAATGACAAACTCTGGAGACTGTTTTATCCCAGTGCATGTCAACTGACCTCTCTGCACCTGACTCTTGGGCACTTGCTTCATGCCATAAGTTTGCTGTCTTCCCACTTCTCCTGCACTGCTGTGTCTCCTGCAGCTTCTTTCCTAATCCTAACTCCATAAGCAGATTCCAAAATTATTTCTTCGGCCTCCTTTTCAAGACGATTTCAAGATTGCTGGATGCTCTACATGTTTTTGACTATTTAGCGTTAAACATTTAACTTTCCTCAACTAATGGTGGTTCAGTAGAATCACATTGGGGTTTTAATCTGCATTTCACTGGTGACTAATGATGCTGAATCCACTTCACTGGATTTGATTTGCCAATTTTACATAGAAATATGTAGATATTCCTCTTTGAAATGTCTTTTCAAGTTTTTTGATCATGTTTTATTGGGTTGTTTTTCTTTATTGATGTGTAAGAGTGTTTTATGTATATTCTAAATGATAGCCTTTGACAAATGTATATCTTCTTCAGATCTATATCTTCCTAAAGATGTGTATCTCCCTTAATGTATATCTTAGTTTTGTCTGTTAACTTTTATTGATATCTTCAGATAATCTGATTTTTTAATTTTAAGGAAGCCCAATCTCTCAATCAATTTAAATTTGTGTCCTGTTAAACAGACAGACTCCTATTCTAATACTCAACCCTATTCTTTGTCTAATAAGTGATCCAATTTGTGAAGTTACTTTACTATATTATCTTCTGTAAGTTGAAAACGTTAGCAATTATACTTACATCTGTTATCCATAAAGTATTAATTTTTGTAGTTAATGTGAGGTAGGGGTTGCGATTTATTTTCCATACATATGTACGGTCAGTTCTTCCTGTACCATGTGGTAAAAGGCACTACTCTCTACCTTTTTCAGTCCTTGGCATCTTTGTAAAATCTAAAAAACAGTGCATATGAGGGTTTATACCTGAACACTCTGCTGTTTCATTGATCTATGTTTTAGCCTATGTTATTCCCTGAAACTATTTTAATGACTGTAGAATTACAGAAATCTTGAAAATAGGTACTTACGTCCTCCAAACTTGTGCCTGTTTTGTGAGGTGAATTTGGTAGTTCTGGATCCTTTATAATATCACACAGATTTTTAAATAAATCTGACAATTTTTGCCGAAAACACTACAATTTTGAATGAGATTGCATTGAATCTTGAGATCAAATAAAGAAAAATTGACATGTTAACGACACAGACTCTTGCATTAACATGAATTGTCTCTCAATTATTCCCATCTATGTTGTTTTGTTTTTTTTAAAAAAGTCTTCTTTTGTCACCAGTGTTTTAGTACCTGAACAACTTTTATCATGATTACTCCTAAGTATTTTGTATTTTCTTAGTAATAATAAACCATGTATTTTGAGTCTACAGAGATAATTTATATTGGTTAATGACTTTTTTGTTTTTTTAATGACTTTGTTTTTAATTACTTTACTTGTTAAGTTGTAGCTTTTTTTATTTTATTTATTTTATTTTTTTGTTACATTCCTTGGAATTTTTCACATGTATAGTTGTACCTGCAAAAAATACATTTTTACCTTTTTTCTTTCTTACTTGTATGTTTTATATTACTTTGCTGAGGATAAACCGTTCATACAATGTTGAAAAGATATTCAATATGGTAAAAGTGGATAACCTTGCTGTCGCTATTCATCAGGAAAATATTCAATATTTTGCTATTAAATATTGCATTAGCTTCAGGAACTTTTATATTTCTGCTTTATAAGATATAGGAAGTTACTGATTATTTTAAGTTTGTGAAGTTTTTTACTTTTTATTGTGAATCTATGTTATCATTGTCAAATGCTTTTTCTACATTATTGACTTGATTATATTTTGATATAGCCTTTATTCTATTAATGTGGTGAACTATACTTATTTAATTATAAATATAAACACAACCTCACATTTCCAAGATAATTTTGCTTTTTTTTTCATTTTTATATGATTTTTCTTTATATTTTCTATTATTTTTTTAAGGATTCTGCATGTATATTCACAATGAATATTGCTTTGTAATTTTATTTTCTTATACTCTTATCTAGTTTTGGTATAAGGATTATCTGATTAGACTCTCTTCAAAACATGCATTGTAATAGAAAATCTTTCTCCTCTGTTTTCTGAAGCACATTATGTAGAACTGATGCTTCTTCTTTGAGTGTTTAATACAAAATTCTGGTGAAGCTACCTGTGCCTGGAATGTAGCTGTGGGAAGCTTTCTGAATGCAAATTCAGTTTCTTTAATACATATTCAGCTATTCAAATTCTGTGTCTTGTGTGTCAATTTTGAAATTAAGGTTTAGAGAGCATAACCTAGTTTCCAAAAACTTTACAGCTAACAAAAGAGAATTCAATTTTAATATGAGCAAAATTAGACATTTTGCAAATGTAGATGATTTTAATACATGTGTATATAGAGAAACTTTATTAAGCCAGATAGAAGTGAGCCCAGATAATGCCAAACTCCCCAAGCTGAAATAAAATCTGTGAAATATAAAACTCCTCAGGGATCCTATGGAGAAATCCATCACTGCTGGGCTTCTACTTTGAACTGACCTTGATGCAGCTGTCAGAAGCATCAAGGTGCCTATTGAGGCTTCAGCTCTGGGTGACAGGTTCACACCAGGCTATTGTGCAAATAAATGCATGCACACAGTTGCGACCCAGTCAAATGTCATCACAGTTAAATAATAGAGAAGTGCAAAGGGAAAATGGATGCTCAGGATCCCCTCTCAAAAGGCAAAGTGCTCGACTGAATCATTGCAGTCCCCTATTCTGTCCCTTCACCTCTTTTAACATGAAGTCATCCCCCAAATCCTTAGATCATTTGACAGCAGCCCCTAAACACGTTCTGCTCTTATTCACACTTTTTAGTACATTTCAATTGTAATGTAGACATGACTATTGGAAATAATTTGGAAGGTACAGGGTAAAAAACAAAACAAAATGAAACCTCAGAAGCCTAGTCTCAGTGTTAACCATGGAATATATACTTAATAAAAGCATATGTTTGCAATTCATAAGTAACACTATATTTACATTATTTTTTGTTAATTTATTATTTTGATAGAGTCATGGTCTGTGCCTGTGCATTGTTGTCATCATAGCTCAACCTCAAACTCCCAGGCTCAGTGATCTTCTGCTTCAGCCTTCTGAGTAGCTGGGATACAGGCATGAGCATTGTACCTGGTTAATTATTTTATTATTATTTTTTATTGAAAAATGTTTTACTCTTGCAAATGTTGGTCTTGAACTGGTGGCCTCGAGCAATCCTCCAGCCTCAGCCTCCCGAAGTGCCGAAATCACAGGTGTCAGCAACCATCCCCAACTATATAATATATACTTAGTAAGGTACTATATTAAAATCTTACAATCCCAAGAATACTTTGTTTTGAATTTTAGAATAGTAAAAATTAATGCCATATTACAACTATACTAGAATTTGTTAGCCATTATTTGCTTTGCCTTTGACTTGTTTAAAATCTTTCCACATTACTCTCTGGTAGATTGTCTCAGCTTTTGGATAGATTCCTATAAATGAAAATAATGAATCATATAAAATATAATTTGGTAAACCTGTTGGAAATATATTTCTTATTTATTTTTTATAGCACAAAGTGAAAAGTTTAATACACATCATGAGTATTAATCATGTTTTAAAAAATCTTTTAATATTTGCTAGATAAATTATTTCATTGTTTTATTAAGTTTAATGTCTTTAAATACTTATAAAGTTAAACTGTATAAAATATGTATTTTTAGTCACATTCACTTTCTCTGTAAATCTTATTGTTCACTTTTTCTACTGACCTATCAGGGTTTTAGTATCATTCTCATCTAGAGAATAATATCAAATTTTATCTTGACACTTTGGTAAAAATTCTTCTTAGGTTTTGTTTGTCTTTTAATTTAGTTTATATGTTCTGATATGGAAACCTTGTGCTTGGAACTTGTGGGCATACATTTCCAGTTATTACATGGTGAACTCCATTTAGTGACTACACATATTTGTATAGACCAAAGTGAAAAGAAAAACTTTCCATGCAGTGGGCTGAATCATAATCATATGTTCTGGGATGTCAGAAAAGAGGGAGGGAAAGAAAGCAAGGACAAAACATCAGCTAATCAGGTACTCATAGAAAAATTACTTTCAGAGGTACTCTCTGAGATTTGATCTGCTTTTACAGAATATTTAGGGGATTGACCAAATATGCATTATAATGGAACCTAAGTATCTTCATTATGAAATTGCAGAAAATGAAGACTATGGGATATTTTGTAGAATAATTGACCTGGAATTATAGAAGGATGCAATATCATCAGAACTACGGAATGGTGGCTGGTCTAGTCTAGACTGAGAAGGATAAAGAAGCACAATATCCATAGTAAGTGTATGAATTTTTACTGAATCCCACATTTTAAAAAATTATAAGTATGCTTTTTCAAGAAGTTGGGCATAGAAACTGTGCAAGATACTATAAGTTGTGGTTAAATCCACATTTCATAAATGTCATTGGTGTTGTGGTTTATTAGGCAAATATCCTAGATATTGAGAGATGGGCTTTCCAGTACTCTTAAGATGGACATTTGGAAGTGCCATTGTGGATGTCACCTACCTTCAAATGGTTGGAAAATGGTGTGTGTCTGAGTGTGTGTGTGTGCATGTGTGTAAGGAGAAAATGAAGCAGCAAATGTAAGGGTGTTTACATTTTTGCTTTTGTTTCAATTAGTTTGAAAAGGTTCTAAATACATTATATGTGTATATACACACACATATTAAAAAGAATAATAGCAATAATTTACAATCATCTATGAACTCGTTTACATGGGTCATTATGAAAGTTTTGAGATACACAAAAATCGAGAAGTGTAAAATTAGTGCAGATGGAAACAAACGAAGCCCTCTCAGTAAAACCAAAGGCCAACAAAGTTCAAATCTGCACAGGTGAATATAAAAGGATGCTATCCAAATGAAATTCTTTCTTGAACTTCTACAAATTAACATATTACCTGTGTTACTACTCTGGGAATTTAGATGTAGATGGTGATTCTCATTTTCCCTGCCTCTCACTACTCTAAAATACTTTGTGACCTTCAATACAGTGCCCATGTGTAGCATGAGGGCAAATACAAATTTGGAGAATGAAGAAAATAACAGCTTAGGAAAAGAAGAATATTCTACAATATGGCTGAAGCTAATCTTTAAGGTTGTGTTTAATTGTGACAGTCAAGTTTCCTCAAAAGTCTGCAATTTAAAATTAGAACACTCATATACTTTAAAAAATATCTGTAATTGCATTATTCAACTCATAGTGCAAAGATGTACTGGAGTTTTCAATTTCTCTGTGCACTTTAATACCCTGCCTCCATTCTAAATGCAGAGAATTTTCTGTAATAAAAATTGGCCCCAGAATAGGATTAATGTAGATGAGAGTCCCTCCAACACAATACCAATCATAATCCTTTCCATTTAACTTTTTCTTCTATGGAATTTGCAAGGAAATAAATTTAGTTTTCCTTGAAGATAAATATGTTAATAGTTAACAAAAACAAAGTCCAATGGCTTTGCTAGGAAAAAATAAGAAATGTGCACAAAGCCCTTCTGTATTCGAATAAGAATACTGATTGAGCAGCATTAACTCCTAGATATTAAATATGCAAGTGAGAAGGAAAATTTTAGTTAGAAGAAAATATTTGCCTACTGAACTACAATGTTGAATGGTTCTACATTATGGAAATAGGCCACAGACTTATTATCAGAAATATTGCCCTTTCAGATATTGGTAGAATGCAGTTGTAAATTGCCAATAGTCTAGGAAAATCACAAATACGTATAGTGTGAGTTTCCTACAATAAGAAAAATAAAGGTGGAGGGATATATAGTGGACCTTGGTTTTGCTTTTTTTTTTTTTTTCTGTATTTCTTTCTTCGTGTTCTGAATTCTCCAATATCATATTTGGCTTATTTGGGGGTGGTTCTCCCTTGGACCTGTCCTCATCAGATTATTCCAAAATTTTAGCCACAATATTTAATTGAGTGATTGGCACCCAAGAGACATCAACTGCTGAGAGTTATCTCTGAGAGTTTGTTAATCAGGTAAATGAATTAACTAAGATATGGTAGAATCTATTGAAGCGAAATCAACCCTGCATCTCAGTAGCTGAACAAAATAAAGACATACAAATAGGTCGAGGAAAGTCCAGTTTGATTGGGTCACACTCTTGGGATTGTAAATTTGCTGTATAAAGTAGATGGGCTTCTGGATCACTGAAGCTGCAAGCAGAAAGAGAGAACAATGTATTTTTAAGAGCAAGGACTGATGGTGACTTAAACTATATCCTCCCACAACTCATTGACAAAAGCTCAATCATGTGGGTCCAACAATGTGAAAATAAGACTGGACAAATAAGTGTGTACTGTGTGCCCAGGAAGAGTAGCAGGGTAAAGAAAATGTCTCTGTGTTAGTGCTCGAGGAATTAATGGTCCCATAAAATGTGAGCTTTAACAAAGTGCTCTTCACTTTTTTATACCCAAAATTTGAAATAATGAAGTTTATTAGATAAAAAGCAGACAAAAAGAGGCATCATCATTAGTGCATCTAGATGGAGACTTGCATAGGACTTCATAAAAGCTTCCTTCTTTTTTCTAAGCACAGGTTGAGCTGAATTTCTCCCTCTTAGAACCAAGAGTCATCACTAATTTAGAACTTTTAGTCTACTTGGCCCAATGCTTTCTAAAATTAACTCCATTAATCAATTAACCAGTCAATCAGTGCATCAATTGGAAAGAATTTATCTATCACGTCCTTAACATCATAGAGCCCCTGGTAAACGTATACTCATTTGTCAAACTTTTTTCCAGTGTCACTGCTCAATGAGGTGTCTTTGTCACATTCTGTACACTGCTCCATCAACTCATATGTACCATTCACATGGACTGCACAGGTTAAAAGATAATAGCGTAAGCTCTATAGTGAGAATCCTTAGGTTTAAACCCTGACCCTGCCAGTTACTAGCTTTGTGGCATTGAGCATTTGTTTCTCAGTTTTCCCAACTGCAAAATGAGGATGATATAAAATTAATTTAAGAAAAAGAGTCAACAAATAGAATGATATAGAACCGTAGAAGATATCAGAAAAATGTCAATAAACATTCTATTGTATTGCTATTATTTTATTTTTATTGGACTATAAACTCATCAAGAAGAAAGAAAGTGATTATTTACTGTTTTTCCTCAGTGTCCAGAGTTGTGTGATTATTACATAGTGAGCATTCGTTAAACATTAGTTGAATGTATTACACTAGTAATAATACCAGTAGCAGTAGTAATTATAATGATCAGCATTATTAAGCACCTACTATGTGCCAAGTGCATGGCACAAATTAATTAATATAATGAATGAATTGAGGAGTATTACTAAGAGTAATTAGTCCTTATTATTATTATTATAAGACATGCTACCCAACTTCAATGGCTCAAAAATATGTTTATTCTCACTGCCACAAAATTTAACTTAGATGTTCCTGGTTGGAGGGGTCTCCTGAATAGAACTTCTGAAAGTACTGACTCAGGGCTACATGCTTTAATCTTGGCACTGCACATCTTTAACAAGGCCTTCCAAAGTCACCCTGAAAGGAACCAAGAAAAAAGTAATTATGAAAGAAATTTTGTTTTTATAGTATAATTAGAACCAGGTCTAGAAACATGTCTATTTCTTCCATGCCCATACTATTGGCCAAAATTTGACACATGATTTCACTCTAATGGGGGATAAAACAAGGCCTTCTTTGTGATCATGAATAAAATTAAGTCATTGGATCAATAGGAAATTTTTAAAAAATCTATTTTGGGGAACTAAGATTAAAACTCAAAACAAATGGAACTAAATACTGCTATCATTGGAAAGAAGAAATTGAGCATAGCCCTGTGGGATAAGAAAAATTGGGATTGATGGAAGGGGGAAGGCTGCAGGTCAGAGCAGCGACACAGCTAAATGTGTAGAGGGAAGCCTGAGCAGGAGTCTCTCCTGTTAGATACGTGCATAGATGAGGCCAGTGGAAAACTCAGACTCAGCATAAATAAACCCAGCAATAAACACAGCAGGTGCCGTCACAGCCATGCAGCAGCAGGTGTGGGTATCCTTCTTCATAGAGAAACCTCCCAAAATAGAACTAAGCATATTGTTGCTTAGAGATTGGGATTGACTTCATGTACCTGGTTGTCAGAGAAGCACATTCTTCTTACATGCATCCAGTTCCTTTCAAATGCCTATATTCCACGCAAGGATGGCTCACCGCTCTGGTTTAGAATGATGTTGTTGGCAACATTTTCTGAGCGTTTCAACTTGTTGCACCACATTCCGAGTCCTAATCATTTGCTCACAGTTTTGTGTTCCCGCCTCACCTCTACTCTCCACTATTTGAAAATACAGACTTGAATAATTCCAAAGTCCTAAACATAGTATTGCAGGCACCATAGTTGTTTGGACTAACATTAATTTATCTCATGATTCACTGGTTGTTTTGTAAATATCTGGCATTACAGTTTCTCTCTCTGTGCAGAGGTTTCTAAACAAGAGCAACAGCACAACCCTCACATTCTATCTACTGATGTGTAGTTTTTCTATCATTTCTTCTTTTCTGTTGTCCAGTGAAGGAACAAAATGCCAAGTTGTGACATTTTGAGTCATGAGCTGTCCTGGTTCCTGTAATATATCCTGTGAGGAATGTTGCAGAGCTGACCATTAGTAAATGACTGATACTCACCCTGCCTGCCCGTATCACCACCAGTGACCGGTATTCAGTTGAATATCTGTGACACCCTGAAACATTATTCTCTCACTCTTCTGACACATTTGGAGCTTGGATGCCATGTTGTTTTGTATGGGTGCCCAAGCTTGGCTTCAAATTCTAGTGCCTTCTCTCGTCCAAGGGCTAAGACATTTGGAGGAGGTGTAAATGCTTCCTGGGAACACTGCTGCCAAGTGTGAAGTTAAATAAGCAGAGAAATTTAAATAACATATCATGTAAAACCTAATTCAGATCCAATTGGGTTATCTCCAAGAAGCATCTTTAAATATAAATTTTTAATCTATGTTAAATTTGCATCTTAAATGTCCATGGAAGTGAATGGATTACTCTATGCGTAGAATTATATAGTTGGACAAAGTTTCATGCCTAATCTGAAACGTTTGTTTTCTGAGGTTCAAAATAGGTTGCTTGACAATGTTCTACTCTTTAAAGAATTTCATCTACAGGTGTATGGATAATTAAAATACAATAAAAGTCACATTTGAGTCTATGAATGGTCCAGCTGAAAGCATCTGCATTAAGTTTAGGGGCCTGTTGTTAAAAATATGAGATGCAAGCTGGTGGTGCACTTTGTCCTCAAAATGAAGAACAAAAACAAAAAAATGCAATCAATGTAATCTGGTTCTTTGTACCCTCAATGAATCCCCAATAATTAAAAAAAGGCTAAATAAGTTGCACAAAATGCAAGGCTTGACTATCGGCTTAAATAAGTGTGATTAGTGAGAAGTCTGTCAATATTAACATGAAAGCCCATAACTTGTCATTAATATAGCAAAAATAATTAATATTAACTTTTCCTAAATGGGTCTTCTTTGGAAACTGAAATGCGCCCACACAATATTTTTCTATTTTGAATGTAAGCCTTAAATAAGCAATACACGATTTTAATGGTTATAGTATATTTGTAGACTATGAAATATACTTCAGATTTAGATTATGGTCATATATTTTGTGCTTTATCTCTGAATTCTATTTTATTGGTATGCATTTTTAATATGTAATTTAAATTTTATTGGATATTTTATTTTTTTATATTCAGCTAGATAAAATAATTGGTAGGAAAATAAATAAATGAATGAATAAGTGAATGGGATTTGTGGAAGTCAGGAGACCTTATTGTATAAATCATCTCTATTGCAACACAGTATATTGTTACGGAGTTAGGCTAATGAAGTTGGGCAGTGGATAGGAAAAATAGCAGGAAAAGGACAGGATTAGAAAAAGAACTGTTCTGGGGAGAGAAGAACCAAGTAGAAAGAGTGCTAAAGCTGGGATCTTTCAGGAAGGCATTAGCCTGGTGTTATTCATGTAAGCAAACAGAAATTTAACTTAAAGGCATTCTTTTTAATTTATTAATTTGGTAAAAAAAGAAAAAATTAAACCAAGCTGATCACAAACAGCCAACTAGCCACCAATCACGAGCAACCAATTTACCATTATTACTTGTGTAACAAGGGACATTCTACTGGACCAATTTTATTCTCCCTCCTTCAGCCTCTGTTTTAAGTAAATGGCATGTCTTAACTTGTTTAACTTTTGTAATACTACAAAGTTGACATTATTTCATCCTGTGTTTTACAGAAAGAAAATTAAGCAATAAAAAGGTCAAATATTTTGCCCTAAATCACAATTGGTAGATACTGAGGAAGATACAGCAGTATTAAAACACAAAAAACAAACAAGCACATAAAAAAGTTCCAACAATGTGTGGAAATCATTTACTTGGACTAAATGTCATGCATAACCTGAAACGTGAAACAACTGGGGTTCCAGGGAAATAGCTTCAACATACCTAATCACCTCTGTGAATATATTCACACATATTTTCTCAATGAAACTTTCGTAGAAAACCTAAACCTAAACCTATACCTAGCAGAGGGATGGAGTTCTCAGGAGTCCCAATACCTATAGTGATGATGGCAAAACCCCACAACTGAGTTTTTCTTGGCGTTATCTACCTTTCAACATGGAATATAATTCTCACTAATTTCAATATTAAGGTGGTGGGATGTTGAAGAATCCTATTCTGTGATAAACATGCCCTCCAAATCCCAGTCATTATGGTTAGATGGCTTAGACGCTCTCCTCTGCTACCTCATTCCATTTTTTCACTTACTCATTTTTTTTTTTTTTTTGCAGTTGAGGCTGGGTTTGATTCCACCACCTTCGGTATATGGGGCCGGCGCCCTACTCACTGAGCCACAGGTGCCGCCCTTCAGTTACTCATTTGATGATTCTTTATAGGGACTGCAGGAGACATCCAGAGAAGTTACACATTTCATAGTTCGTATCTGGTCTTTACTCCTTGGAGACCACAACAGTCGGGCTCCCAAGAACTGGCATACTTCAGGTCTGTGCGTCCTCCAAAATGTGCTTCTAAAAATTATATTTAAATTGCTATTGTCAATATATCTCTTTTCCTACAATTTCCTTATTCCACATTAAAGGTTAGGCTTTATCTTGCAACTATAAATATAACAGCTTACCATTAATATAGATTATATGCAAATTTCTGAGATCTGGCAAGAAAGGTGCCAGCCAGTAAATCTGATGAGAAGCATTAAATTTTCTCAATATGCCAGCATTGGCTTTTATATTTGAATGACAAATGAGTTGTGCTAACTTGGTAACTGGCGCTAGAAGTACTGGATCTCAAGTTTTCATATGTCAATAAATAGCTAATAACAGGCATTGTGTATATCATTAAATCATCATAACAGCTACTCTTCTTATATAGGACTTGAGCACCTTGTATACTGCATCTGAGAAAATCACTACACTTGATAGTTTCTTGTTTTACTCTGAAAAACAGAGACTGTAAATAATGTAAGCTGCTAGCTGTCACACAACTCGTATCATTAGTGGAAGGAATATTTATAGAACCCTAAGCAAACCTAATCTGACAAAAGAAGATGAAGAGAAGACAGCAAAGTCATGAATAGAAATACTAGTGAAAGAAACAACAAGAAATACCCTGGACAAATATAAAAATAACTTGATTGTCTATAAATGTTCTTCATAACAACTATTGTGTTGAGGCCCAGCAGTTCAATCATATTTGGCTGGGTGTGTGGATGGGAAACTATGTCCTGAGTTCTGGTGTTATCAATGTAGTTCAGTTCCTTGGCTAACATACATAAATCTGTTTATCCCAGAATAACATATTTAGTTCAGTATTAATAATTTTGTGAAATTATATTCACATATAAGTTTTATTAAGCCCTTCATAATAGAATATGGAAATATCAATAGCTTTAATATGATGGAAGTGAAGAGCCAGAGGCATAGACTCATATTTATTGAAAATTCAGTCTTTAAAAAAAAAAAGAAAATTCAGTCTTGCATTTCTTTCTGTGCCATTTATATCCCATATCTTACATTTCAAATGTGCCTCATGATTCAAGATGATTTTTGAAATGATGAAAACTAAACCTAGATTCTAGACAGCATAGAGAATAGAAGAAAAGGTGCTGATTCAAACCTTGTAAGAAGCTCTTTTTTTTTTTTTTTGAGACAGAGCACAGAGCCTCACTGCGTTGCCCTCGGTAGAAGGTTCTAGTATCACAGCACACAGCAACTTCAAACTCTTGGGCATAAGTGATTTTCTTGCCTCAGCCTCCCAAGTAGCTGCGACTACAGGCACCCACACCAACACAATGCTATTTGTTGGTTGTAGTTGTCATTGTTGCTTGGCAGGCCTGGGCTGGATTCGAACCCTTCAGCTCTGGCCTATGTGGCTGGCGCCCTAGCCACTGACTACAGGCACCAAGCCTGTAAGAAGCCTTTCTACAAGTTGCACAAAAAGCCTTCTACTTATATTTCATTGGTCAAAACCCCTCACTTAAAGAAAGCTGGGAAGTAGAGCAGTTAAGTAGGCACGTTGCCATATTTAATAAGATAAGTATTAACTAATGTCTTTATTAACAATGATTTAATTCATTGTTTGTGACTAATGTATCCTTTCGTAACAACTAAATAGTTTGGTGAAAATTATAAATAGAAAGTGATGAATACGTATTGTGTTTGTGTTTGTAAATCTGGCTGAGATTTATAGGAGGAGAAAATCTAAATTCAAATGATAGTCAGTGACTTGGAATTGTTAAATTCCAGTTCCTAAAAATCAATGGTTAAGAAGCGGAACAAAACTTCGATGGGGAGAGTGTGGCACCAAATGGAAAAGCTCTGATACATACCCCAAGTTTTCAATTGTGACCAAAATAAGGACATATCAAAGGAAAGGGGTACAGAGGAAACAGACAGGACTTTGAAATAAAACCCAGATGTAAATCATCAGTCTCTAGTTAGATTAAGATGATCTGGAATTGCTAGTGTGTCTAGCCTGTGAGAAAAACCGGTTAATTCTTTGTGCAGGAAGATCGTTTTATTAAGTGCTTTATATAATCTCTCTATAAGTGTTCAGATTTAATGTCTTAATAGCAATAAATTAAATAACCAAGCATATAACAAGAAAAAACATGAAGGAAAAGAAATAACAGATAGCCAAATGCGCAGATACTCCAGATAAGGGAAATATTTGAATTTTAATTTTTTAAAAAGAAACCCATTCCTTCTGTATGTATGCAATTAAGCAAACAGTGGAAATTTCAGCTATTAACTAAAATCTGCAAGTAAAAACAAATGGAATTAATATAAACCAAGGCAAAGTTTTCAAAATTAGAATCAATACATAGGTTGAGCAACATGTCAGACATAAGCCAAAAGGGAACTAGTGAACTAGAAGGCAGAAAAATGGAAAACACACAGGTCAATGCCCATAAAGATACAATTTTAAAAACTGTGTAAATATAAGGCATATATATATAGGAATAGGGAATGCAGAGGAAACAGTGGCAGTGAAACTAAAATCATCAGGGATCATACTCAATATAATGAGGTAGAAAAAACACTAACGAAAAAAATTCACACAAGAACATCATGATTAAACCCAAAACAAAGAGAAAATTTTATAAACCAGAATCAAAAGTTTCACATTATTTAAGTTTCACATTAAGTCAAATCACCACAGTGAAAACTATATGTAATTTAATTTTTATTTCACCAGAAGACAGGAAACAGATGAATGATGTTTTAGTAAGTAAATAGCATATGTTATAATTACCAATTTTAAATTGTGTATCTAGAAAAATTTAACTATATATGTATGTATATATATATATATATTCCTCAAAAATAAGCCAAATTATTATCATACAAACTCAGAGAAATTTAATTAGCACTGGATTTGTAATAAAACCAAATAAAACAGCAAAAGCAATGATGACATAATCAAAAAATAACCAGATAAGTATTCTTCTAGTCTTTAAAAAAGAGCTATTGGAATTTACATAAAGGAAGGGCAATGAGATGAAAGTTTTATGAATAACTAAATAAATATTGACAGTAACCATAAAATAAGAATGTACTATGAGGCTTAAAATATATAAAAATTAAACTATGCAACAATAGTGGTGCTAAAGTGAGAAGAGAAATAATGTGAAAGTGTTCTAAAGACTTTGAATTATCCAGACAGCAGTAAAGTACTGATTTATATTCATCAGATACATTGTATAATAACTAGTAAACCACTAATGCCATAAAATTATGTATAATAACCTATAATATGGCAAAATTAATAATAAAAATATATTAACCTACAGGAATTCAAGGAAGCAGAGAAAATAGGACATAGATGGGAAGTCAAGTAGATAATAAAAATTGTATGTTTCAATACAAATATACAGTTAATCATATTAATAAAAACAGTCTAAGGGAAAAAGGATAAAATGCTTTACTAGTTTACTAAGGATGACATAACAAATAATAACAAACCTCTTGGTTCCAAACAACATATATTCTTTCATTGCTCTTGTTGCCCAAAGTCTAAAATCAAGGTGTGAGCAGAGCTCCAGATATTCTAGAGCACAATGTTTCCTTGCATCTACTGCTTCTGGGAGCACTGTGGGCTCCTTGGCGTGTGGCTGCATAATTCTAATCTCTGCCTCCAAAACATGGATGTTTCCTTTTCTATTTATGTTTTCTACTCTTCTGTCTTTCATAAAGACACTTGCCATTAGATTTAGGTTTCACTTGTTAGTTAAAGATGATTTCTCAGAGAGATCTTTAACTTGTTTACATCTGCAAAGACTCTTTTCCAAATAGGGTTACATGGGTAAGTATTGGGGATTAGAACTAGACATATGCTTTCAGATAATTGCCAATTAAGCTAGAAGGATGGTGAAACTCACCTGTTTATTGCTTCTAGACCCTTAAACATAGAGTTGAAAGATCAAGAACTGGAAAAGACACCAAAAGAAAGATGCTGTAGCAAATTTACATCACGGAATGCAGATTTTAAGATAAGAACCCTTATTAGAACAAAGAGTGATAATTTTAGAAGGATGGAAGAGTTAATCCACCAGAAATGTCATAATAATTTTAAATGCATATGCACCTAATAATATAGACTTACAATATATAAAACAAAACTACACAAAAATAAATAGGATAATAGGTCATTATTCTAGTACAGGAATTTAATGCAGCTCCGTCAGAATACGATATAACCAATGGTCAAAAACAAAATCACAAACCTGACGTACCTGGAGAAACTTAACAAGCACTGACCTCAAGGATTTCAGAATATAAATTATTTCCAAGAGTGCATTCTTTTAAACAAAATGAACTATCTGTTAAGCCATCACCAAAGTCTTGACAAATAACCCATAATTGAAGTATAAAAAGATAGATTATCTGACTGTTTTGAAATTAGTGCTGCAATACACTAACTAGATTGCCAAAAGTTTAGAACTCAAAAACATGTATCTTTTAATCCATAGATCAAATAAGATATCACAATCAGATTGAAAGATATGCTTAACTGAAAGATATGTAACATTCAATAATTAAGGAACACAGGTAAAGCTGTGAGCAGAGGACATTTATATTCGTAAATACATATATGAGGAAGTAATCCTGAGACGTTAATCATTTAGAATTATGTTACATGAAATAATCCTGACACACTAAGACAAATACCATATGATCTCAGCTATATACAGCATCACAAATATCAAGGTCACAGATGAAGCAGAGAGTAGAATGATGGATATCAGAGATGAGGGTGGGAAAATTGGGGAGGATAGTCAAAGGATACAAAATTTCAGTTAGACGGGAGGGATAAATTCAAGAGATTTGTTATATTGTGGTGATTACAGTTAGCAACAGCATGTTTATATTTGAAAATTGCTGAGAGAATTGATTATAAATGTTCTTACCACAAACACAAAAAGACATCTGTGCAGTCGTGAATATCCTAATTAGCTTGACTTAGCCATCTTACGTGTACATATATTAAAACATCATCTGTGCCCTATGAATATTGCTGACCCTCTGTATTCACAAGCACTACAATTCATCCAAACATAAATCAAATATATTTTTAAAAATAATAATAAATAATAATACTACATCAAAAACTAATAACAAAAAATTCATAATTATACGTATTTATCAAACATTTACCTTTTATTAGGTATTATAAATAATATAGAGATGATTTAAAGTATACAGGAGGATGTGTATAGTGTATATGAACATACTACACCATTTGTATACAGGACTTGAGCATCCGTAGATTTGGGTGTCTGTGAAGAGGTCCTGGAGCTAATTCCTCCATGATACTAAGGGCTAATTGTATACACAGTTTTTTAAAAATTTTTTCTTTGATTGTGTGGGATTCATTGAGGGTACGAAGAGTTAGGTTACACTGATTGCATTTGTGAGGTAAAGTCCCTCCTATAATTGTGTCCTACCACCAAGAGGGGTTCCATATACCGCAACCCCCCATGCCTCTCCCTCTTCCCCTCTCCCTGCTCCCTCATCCCCTTTCCCCCTCCATGAATGAATTTGAGTTTTTCTCTTATGAGGGTATTATTAGATCACCTACTGAGTTCATATTAGAATTGAGTATGCTGCATTCTTGCTTCTCCATTCTTGCAATACTTTACTAAGAAGAATGTGTTCCAACTTAATCCAGGTTAGTAACAAGCTGAGGTATATTTATACCATGGGATACTATTCAGCCATTACAATTTTTTTTAAGGTTTTCCTTTTTTTTTTTGGAAGTTTTTAGCCAGGACTGGGTTTGAACCTGCCACCTCTGGTATATGGGGCTGGCGCCCTATTCCTTTGAGCCACAGATGCTGTCCAGCCGTTACAATTTTTATTTATCAATTAAGCAATAGAAAAAAAACTTTAAGAGAAAAAAATTTAAAAATGAAATGAATTTCAAATTTTAAAAAATATTGATAATTGATGCAAAGAAGTTTAGAAAGTAACATCAAACTTTCCGAAAAGAATTGGAAGAAGAAAACAATAATGGTAGAAATAGAAGTTGGCAAATAGAAAAAATCAAATATAATGGACAGAATTTTTAAAAAAATTGACAGATTCCTAAGAAGATTTATATAATATAGATTAAATGCAAGAGTGAGAGGAAGGCAGAGAGAGGGGTTATAGGAGGGACCCCTGGTGAGCCAGGTGGTGATGGAAGAGTTGGGCTTAGCTGCCTGGGACTTGTTGCTGGAATTTTCCTTCCACAATTACTTGATTGCTCGAATTTGTCAATAACTGTCTATTGCTGGCTGTCGATATGTCTCTAAGAGTCAGACTGATTTAAGAATGTTGACCTACACCATTGATTTTTACTGTTTGGATAAAAAAATTCCAATGCAAAGATAATCTAAGTGAAATTTATATTTCTTTTAAACTTCCCACATTTGATTGTTTTCTTCAGGAGCAAAGTTTTGCTGCTAATCCAGGTACTTGGGGGCATTTCTAGCTAGAAAGAAAAAATAAACAATATTTATTAGACATTTGTAATACTATGTGTTCTAAATATAGAGCCAGAGTAAAAACTGGGCAGGAAGAAGGTGTTTGGAGAGTTGCTACTGGGAATCCTGCCAGTCACGTTTCCAGGTCAGATCTATGAAAATGATGGCAATGGACACAGGCACAGTTCCAAAGCTCACACCTTTCCCACAACTTTCCTAAGTTTTCCTGGCCACAAGAGTTCTAGCCACATCATAGGAGCATGGAGAACATGGGATGAAATTTGGGTTTGGTTCGAAAAGTCCAGGAAAATCACTGAATGGGATTTCATTTAAAAAGTTACTCTGATTACTGTGTGGAGAATGGATTTCATGACCATGGGAGGAAGCAGGGAGATCTGTGGGGCAACTGTAGCAACAGTCAGTGAGAGCACCCAGGCAACACCCAGGGGATAATTTTGGAGAGAACTAGTGGGTTTAAGTGAAGACTAACTTCACAGCTACATGAGACACGAAGTCTTCACTTCCTCTGCCTCTACACACATCCAAGCCCAGGCAACACTAATTAACCATCCCCTCTCCTAATTAACTTGGACAATCTTTTTCCCTGTGAAAATAATTTCAGAAGACTTCTTTTTTTTTCTTTTATTCTTAAGCAGAGAGGAAGTTGAAAATCAAAAGTTCTTATGTTTATAGCTAAAAGACAGTGAAAGATAGTGAAAAACTTTCATCTATAAAAATAATTACCTGAAATCAAAGGCATGAAAATGCTGGCTGGCTCTTATAAGTGTGTTTTAGGTCATGTAAATCATGTTAAAAGTTGCAATTAGAAATGGATTTTTCCCCCTTGGGAAAGCTACATGCAATTTTCAACTGTGGAAATTTACTTTCCCTTGAGCTCTAGGCAACCATCCCTTCAAACTGTAATCTATATCACCTGTAAAAATCATTGCCGAGGTCAATGTCTCACTGATATAAATCGTCTTCTGTGCCTGGAATGTGTCTTCTGTTAAGAATATTAGGTTGAAATAGTCTAATAGCAGATATTATGGAACTAATTCTGTACCTCCTTTTTGTTCACTAGAAAATTGGCAACTCTCATCCATCAAAAATTATTTTCTAACATAATATTTTTTCCAACCCTGCTGTAGGGATTTTAATATTATTTTAAGAAGTATGTTTGCAGCTACATTCATCATGGGATGTGAAAGGACAAAGTTTTAAATTTTTTTTCTGGATGTCTTGCTCATTCTTTATTGTAAGCCTTTGGGTTATATTTTATTAATGAAGGAAGCTCTAAAAGAACTGTGAACAGCTTCTCAGAGCCACTTGGTTCTAGCATGGTGAAAGGCTTTTGCTAGACTTACGGATTCACAGCATCCCAATTGCAAGGGTCAGTAAAATAATTTGTGACTATGTTTTCATGCAATTATTAATAAATACTGACCAGCATCTGTATGTCAGCACTGGGTTAGGTTCTAGGCATATAACAGCCTGAAAAAATTTACAGAATTCTTGCTCATGAGCCTTTGTTCTTGTGAAAAAAAAAAAAAAAGGCCATTCATCTAAGCTTATTCACTCTGATGAGCTCCTGAAAAGACAAAGCAGAGATACAAGACTCTGCATTTAAGAATCTGCATTTCATCTTGAAGGTGAAGGCCTAATGACTTTTCTGTGGCTTTTGACTCACATGTTTGCCTGTGGTTCTGATTTCAAGGTTGAGTCTATAAGCTGTTGGGATCTGAGTGCTTTGTAATGTTTTCTAAAATGTGGCCCATGGAATTTGGTCTCGATTACTTATCCTGTGTCCAATGTTTTAGTATGTGTGTACACACACAGGTGTATGTTGTCCAGATTCTGCTGCTCTTTGCAGTGGTTCCTCAAAGCGGATTACTAGGACTGATTAAAAAACAAAGGAACTAAGACTAAAACAATAACTTGCCTTCAGCCAAACAATTAGCAAGAGGCAGACCTAGGAATCAGGCTCAGAACTGTCTGCTTGGACAACCCACTCCTTCATATCCCCCAGGTTTTGGCTTCTACCTCTTTCATACCCCTCCCACGAATCCTGGTAGAACACGGCCAGTCTTACCAGTTTCTCATCTTCACACACAAAAAATTTGTTGGTGCCTCGGTGTGCTCTCTGCTTGTGTCTTTTTCCAGAAGAAAAAAATTATCTAATGAAAAATTATGTTAAGGCCAAAGACTCAGCTTAGGATATATGTTAGGCACTTGTTCGTACATAATTCTTCGAGCAGGACTAACATTCACAAGCTCCAAAATTAAAAATCCAAACATTGTGCTATTGACTGAATCATGTGCCCTCAAATTTCATGTATCAAAATTAAACTCTAATATGATTGTCTTAGAAAGCATGACCTTTCAGGGGTCATTATGGGTAAACAAGGTCATAAGCACCTTAGAACAAGTGTCCCTATAAGAAGAGGAAGAGACACCAGGAAAGGGAAAGCACACACAAAAGGCTGTGTGAAGACACAGTGAAGACATGAATGTTTGCAAGTGAAGGCGAGAGACCTAAGGAGAAATTAGACTTTCCTCCATCTTTGATCCAACACTCAGAACTGTGGGAAAATAAATTTCTGTTTTTTGAACTACCTGGTCTATGGTATTTTGTAATGGCAGCCCCATCAGAACAAATCACATGGTAACATTAAAAGGAGGAAAAGAGCGAGGATGAAGAGAAATAGGAGGAAGGGGGTAGCAGGATAAAATGAAAGAAGGACAGAAAGGGAGGAATGGGAGGGAAGAAGGAATGAAGAAAGAAGAAGAGAAAGACAGGGAGAGAGAGGCGGAGGGAAAGAAGGAAGGAAAGAGAGGAAGGGAGGGAGGAAAGGTGGGAGGGAGGAAAAGAGGGAGGGAGGGAGGAGAGG
>CAUYRH010133031.1:0-14771 GCA_963574655.1 Perodicticus potto
ACCACTTGTCCAGAGGGCCACGACTGGGGATGTATGTGACCCCACAGCCATCTGGTATGAGCTTCAGCCATCATGTCTTAAAATTTATCTCAGTTGGCTCGGCGCCTGTGGCTCAACGGGCTAAGGCGCCAGCCACATACACCTGAGCTGGCGGGTTCGAATCCAGCCCGGGCCCGCCAAACAACAACGGCTGCAACCAAAAAATGGCCGGGCGTTGTGGCGGGCGCCTGTAGTCCCAGCTACTTGGGAGGCAGAGGCAGGAGACTCACTTGAACCCAGGAATTGGAGGTTGCTGTGAGCTGTAATGCCATGGCACTCTCTCCAGGGTGACAGCTTGAGGCTCTGTCCCAAAAAAAAAAAAAAAAAATTTATCTCAGTTAAACTTGGTAAAACCACCATTTTTCTGGTGGCCAAGGAACTTGAACTAGGCCCTGCAAAGTGCCTCACTCACGTGCTCCTTGTTCTATAGTTTGGTTCAGATGGACATGATGACTTGGCCAATTGAACCCTGGCCACAGTGCCCAGGGGCTTTCGAAAGGCGCCACGCATACCTGTCTGGAGCCTAGACTGCAGACAGCACAAGGTTGAATACATGAACATGTATTGGAATGGAGTGTCTCCAAGGTCTCTTAGAGCAACCCATACAAGCGACAGGCTGCATACACTATCATGGAGCCTGCTGTTTGCAGCCATTGCATACCAGGCTCATGAGGAAAGGAGCATGGTTGGCTTAATTAGCTGCAAATCTGCAAAGATTTTTAAATGAAGCCATGAGCAGATTAGCTTTATTAGAACTTGAGATCAGACAAGGAATGTGTGAAAGGTGGTTGGGATGCAGGGACCATCTTTTTAAATTGGCTTGTCAGAGTTTCTGAATCTTAGCAAATTTACTACTTCCCTGCTGGGTAGGTATTTCTAAGAAATGGGTGGCGGCAGGGCGTCCAGGAGAGACAACATAAGAGGAAAAGGAGGCAAGGTGGCATATTTTGGAAAGAGATTATTAAACTTTGGACATTGAAAAACCTGGGTTTGATTCCTGGCATTGTTATTTATTGGTGGTATAACCCAGGATAAATTAATTGACTTTTACAAACCTCAGTTTTCTCATCTATAATCTGGAGGTAGTACATTTCTTCTAGGGTTATTGTCATTACCTGGCATCTTTCAGGCACCTAGTAAGTGGTAGTTAAAGTAAGTGTAAAAAATTAATTCGTAGTAATGGTATTAGAACTTTTTAGTCTATGTACTATGTAAACTATACATTTAAGGTAGATGTGATCTTTCACACTTCTGTGTAGTTACCAAAGTAATGCTATTTTTTCTGGATAAAAAGAAGGTTAACTATACAAAGAACAGAGAGGAAGTACAGTTTTCCATGTAAAATACTGGCTTCTCTCTTTTCCAGAGAATGTAAGTAATTATTAGTATTTGCTATAATTTCATTTTTGGTTGTTTTCTTACTTTTAAAGTCATAGGATGGATAAAACATCTGTTCTCTATTATACTGGTAACAGAATGGCTATCTTTATATGTTTGTTTTCACCTGCATAGTTTTTTAGAATACTTTGGGTGAGACTTGTACTTTCCAGTTTATTATAATTAATAAGCATAAAATATATGAATTTATATATATATATATAGTATGTATATACATAAATTATATGTATATAAATACTTAAAACAATAAATGGCATATATGGTAAATTCTATTTAATTGTTTATCTTTCTTTTTATCATTGCCTTATACCTAACCTCTTAATACCTAAAAGTATTTTGAATCATTACCTATTTGACTTTTAAAGGCATTCAAATTTGAGATCCCTGTTAAACCTTTTAACTTTACCTTCCTGAAGGTGTTTCCCTCCCAGATGATGACCCAGAGGCTGGCCAGGGGAGCAAGTTTTGCCTAGTAGCCATTGGCAGATTGCAGGCAAGTGTGAATTTTCCATTCCTATTTGTATCCTTTTTCAATTAGAATAAATCTTCAGGATTCATTTATGTTAATTTTCTTTTACTTTTTGAATACAAATGAAGAATTCCATAAAACTCTAAAAATATGAAAGAATGTGACATGTGTAGTGACCATTACTGCTCTTAGATTTAAGTAAAAGTTGGAAGAGTATAAGAGAAGGAGAAAGGTCTTTTCCATTTATTTTTTTCTTATTGTTAACTTTACAATACTGATTATCTATTTCTAGCCTATTTTCCATGCCCCTGAACAAAAGAGAGTTATCCTTTCATTTTATCATTACATGACAAACAATAGAGAAATGGAATTATTGTGATTATTTTCTTTTCTCCTTTTTTTTTTTTGGTTAGCAGGCCAAGGCCAGGTTCAAACCTGCCAACCCCAGTGCACGGGGCTGACACTCTGTCCATTTAGCTATGGGAGCCTAATTTTGATTATTTTCGTAAGTATAGATAAGTTTCTTGGCTACTTGGACAATAATTTATCAATCCAGATAAAAAGCACAGCCTAACCACATGATAGTAAGTGGGTTTGAGTTGAATTCATTTTTCTTACTTTACTAAGTTGATAAAGAGTATTATATGTGTGTGCTAGGTACAGAGGCTCACATCTGTAATCCCAGTGCTTTCAAAGATTGAAGTAGGAGGATTGCTTGAGACTAGAAGTTCAAGGCTAGCCTGACTAATATAACAAGACCTCATCTCTACAAAGTAATAATTTAAAAAAATTACCCAGTCAGGGTGGTAGGCGCCTTTATGTTCTAGCTACTTGGGAGGCTGAGGCAGGAAGTTTGCTTGAGCCCAGAAGTTTGAGGTTTCAGTGAGCTGTCATTAGGCCACTGCACTCTAGCTTGGGCTACAGAATGAGACCTCTCTCTTAAAAATTAATAATAATAATAATAATAATAATAATAATAATAATAATAAAGAGTACCTTTATGGGAACAGAACTAGACTTTGTGTCCTTTCTGATTGTCATTGTCATTTTTTCCTTCTTGAATAAAATGTGAATGTTTAGAAATTCCTAATATTAGAACACTCCTATCTATACACAGACCTTAAAGAGATGGGAAATACGTCTGTAAAGAATGGTATCATTTTACTTCATTTTTACCTCTTTACTCTCAGGTAACTAGTTCTCCCAACTGTACAGACATGAGTAACGTTTGCCAACCAACAGAGTTTATCTCCCGGCACAACATTGAGGGGATCTTCACTTTTGTGGATCACCGCTGTGTGGCAACTGTTGGCTACCAGCCACAGGTGAGGAGCTGGAGCTATTACATTCATGATGCTTAAGCCCGTTTTTCTTTGCCTACCTTGAGATTTTGTAAGCAAGTAATTCCTAAGATAGCCAAAACATAGCCCTAGTCCAGAAAAAAAGAGTGTGCTATAAATGTATAGATCAGTAGCCCAGAATAGAGCCTGTTCTCACATTTTTCAGCTGAGTTTTGGCAAAGATGACAAGAGCAATTCAATGGGGGAAAAGAAGTCTAACAAATCGTGATGGAACAATTGGATAGCCATGTGCAAAAAAAAAAAAGGGAAAGAACAGAAATTAGAGCTTTCCTTACACCATAACAAAATCAACTCAAGGCCTAAATATTTAAGAGCTAAAATTATATTTAAACTTTATAGGAGAAAATGTCTGTGATCTTGAGCTAGACAAAGATTTTTTATGTGACACTAAAAGTGTGATTTATTAAAGAAAAAATTGGTAAATTGGATTTAGTTCTTATAAAAATTTGTCCTCTTAAAAGGATATTATTAAGGAAGTTAAAAGACCAAACTGAGAGAGAATATTTGCAGATCACATACCTGAAAAAGGATTTGTATCAAGAAGGTTATAAACAACTCATTAAGACAATCAGCCAGTAAAAAAGAGGTACAAAATCTGACATTTACCAAAGAAGAAATATGAGTGGCACATGAAAAGATGCTCACCAGCCTTAACAAGAGCAAGACCCCATCTCTACTAAAAATAGAAAAACTGAGGCAAGAGGATCGCTGGAGCCCATGAATTGCAGGTTGCTGTGAACTATGATGCCTGCTGAGGGTGACAAAGTGAGACTTTGTGTTAAAAAAAAGACGCTCAACATCTTTTTATCATTAGGAAAGGGCAAATTAAAATTGCAATTAGATAACTAATATATACCTATTAGAATAGCTATAATCAAAAAGTCTTGGAGAAAATGTGGAGAAGCTGCGACCCTGGTATATTGTTGGCAGATACATAAAATGGTATAGCTACTTCACAAACACATTTTGGCAGTTTCCTAAAAGGTAAATATTCTCTTACTTCACACCCTATCAGTTCTACTCCTTCATATCTACCCAAGAGAAATGAAAACACAATGTTCACAGAAAGATTTGTACACAATTTTCACAGTTATATTATTCATAATAGCCAAAAAGTAGAAATAGTTTAAATGTCCATTAACATTTTATGAATGAGTAAACTATGGTATATTCGTGTTAGAATACCGTTGAGCAATAAAAAGGAGTAAACCACTGCTACATGCAACAACAGTGATAAAATTCAGAAGTATTATGCTAGGCTGGGTGCAGTGGCTCACACCTGTAATCCTAGCACTCTGGGAGGCTGAGGCAGTTGGATTGCTTGGGCTTAGGAATTTGAGACCAGCCAAGCAACAGTTAGACCGTATCTCTAAAAATAGCCAGACATTGTAGGGGATGCCTTTAGTCCAAGCTGCTTAGGAGGCTGAAGGAAGGGGATTGCTCAAGCTCAAGAGTTTGAGGTTGCTGTGAGCTATGACAACCACAGCACTCTACTCAGGGCAAAAAACTAAGACTCTTGTGTTGGAAAAAAATAAAAGTATTATGCAAAGTGATAGAAGCCAGATCCAAAAGTCTAAATGTCATATGAGTCCATTTATATGAAATTCCTAGAAAAGACAAAACTAAAGAGGCAGAAAGCAGATCAGTGGTTGGCTGGGGGTGGGGTGGAAGCGGGGGTAAACTGCAGATGAGTACACGGGAACTTCTCGTGGCAGTGGACGTGTTCTAAAACTGGATTGTGGTAATGATTGTACAACTGTATAAATTTCGTAAAAAATCATCAACTTGTACACTTAAATAGGGTAAATTATGAATGTAAATTATGTTTAGAACCTATAATACTTGTTAAATGTATAAATTATAAAATAGAAAATGGTTATGGAAGTCATTCACTTAGCAGATTTCATCTTCTTTTAGTAGATTCCATTTTCTTTTTTATTTCTTACCTTTTTTTTTCCTCCCGCTTATCTGTTATAATCTTAGAATAAAGACAAAAGAAATAAAATCCAGGTTCCCAGAAAGTTAGATGACCATAAATGTATATATTTTACTTTTCTTTCTCCCTTCTAGGAACTGTTAGGAAAGAATATTGTAGAATTCTGTCATCCTGAAGACCAACAGCTTTTAAGAGACAGCTTCCAACAGGTAACTTTTCCCCTGATTAGGGTTTTAATAAATATTTATTCCATTACCGTTGAGTAACTGAGCACACTAGCAGGCCCTACAGTTATATGTTGTTCCGTACGTAACCTGTATTTTTAAGAAATATAAAAGGATGAGGCTGGGCCCGGTGGCTCACACCTATAATCTTAGCACTCTAGGAGGCCGAGGTGGGTGGATCATCTGAGTTCAGAAGTTTAAGAGCAGCCCGAGCAAAGTGAGACCCCATCTCTACTAAAAATAGAAAAACTAGCCAGGCGTTGTGGCAGCTGCCTATAGTCCTAACTACTCAGGAGGCTGAGGAAAAAGGATCGCTTGAGCCCAAGAGTTTGAGGTTGCTGCGAGCTATGACGCCAGTGAACTTTATTCCAGGGTGACTGAGACGTTGTCTCATAAAAAGGAAAAGAAAAGACTAATGCGGCTCGGCGCCTGTGGCTCAACAGGCTAAGGTACCAGCCACATACACATGAGCTGGCGGGTTCGAATCCAGCCCCGACCCTCCAAACAACAATGACGGCTGCAATCAAAAAATGGCCGGGCGTTGTGGCGGGCGTCTGTAGTCGCAGCTACTTGGGAGGCGGAGGCAAGAGACACGCTTGAGCCCAGGAATTGGAGGTTGCTGTGAGCTGTGATGCCTCGGCACTCTATCCAGGGTGACAGCTTGAGGCTCTGTCTCAAAAAAAAAAAAAGAAAAGACTAATGCTTTGAAACTATAGATAATGTCCAAGGTATTTCTGTTTGTCTTTGGCTATTTATTGTCTTACATTGAATTGTCTGTATCCAAAGAATTATCTTTAAAGTGTTTAAAATATACATGTCACTGAGCTGTGGATTGTAGTAGAAAAAATCATTTCACATAGTTTATTAATAGATAAGTAAAAGGAAACTCTTAGTTTAAGATGGCTATTAATTACAATATTCAGGCCCTAGCTCCTGAAAATATCTGGTGAATATAATAGACTTGGCCTTTGATAACAGCTCTTACTTTATGTGCATGTATTAGACAAGTTAATTAACTCCTTTCTCAGTAGTGTGCTTGTGAATGGATATAATAACCACACTTAAATTCAGAGGGTTGTTTGGAAGATTAAATAAGACAATGCACACTGAGCTTATAATCCAGAGATTGACACAAGTAGTTACAAAATAAATGTTAGCTGCTATTATTTTTTTTAATTGTTCAGAAGGGAGAGTCAAAAGATTATTTTCTTCCCCCCCCCACCCCACATGAAAAGTCTTTATTAATCCTCTTGTGAAAAGTCTATACAATGGCTACAGATAACATCACCGTAGAGTCTTTACTCCTTTGCCTTTTTGCCAGCACCAACATTAGCCTTTGCAGTCCCCCTGACTTTCTTCATTCTGTTTTTGCGTTCCTTTTGCTGTTTTCTTGACGTCTTTTTCTTCTCATACAGGCCATGCCTTACAAGTCTATGCTTGGGTTCATTTTTCTTTGCATAATCCAAAGAATCACAAATCATACCAAAGCCCATTGTCTTCCCACCACCAAAGTGAGTTCTGAATCCAAATACAAAGATGACATCGGGTGTGGTCTTGGACATTTTGGCTAGTTTTTCTCTAATTTCTGTCTTTGGTACTGTTGCCTTCCCAGGGTGAAGGACACTAATGACCATTTGTTTCCTCTGAAGTAGTCGGTTAGTCATGAACTTCCTGGTCCGGATAGTTACTGTGTTGTTCATGATGGCGGGCGATCCAAAAGATTATTTTCTATTCCATGAGACTAGAAATGAATATAACCTAAAATTATCATTATTATTATTGTTATTTTTTGAGACAGAGTCTCAATTTGTTGCCCTCAGTAGAGAGCGGTGGCATCACAGCTCACAGCAATCTCCAACTCTTGGGCTTAAGCGATTCTCTTGCCTCAGCCTCCCAAGTCACTGGGACTACAGGCACCCGCCACAATGCCTGGCTATTTTTTGGTTGCAGTTGTCACTGTTTTTGGCAGGTGCAGGCTGGATTCGAACCCGCCAGCTCTTGTGTATGTGGCTGGCACCCTCAGCTGCTGAGCTATAGGCCTCAAGCCCTAAAATTATTTTTATTTATTATTTTATTTTATTGAGACAGAGTCTCACTATGTTGCCCTTGGTAGATTGCAGTAGTGTCACAGCTCACAGCAACCTCTAACTGTTCAGCTTAAGTGATTCTCTTGCCTCAGACTCCTGAGTAGCTAGAACCACAGGTGCCCAGCACAACACCTGGGTTTTTTTTTTGTTACAGTTGTCATTGTTGTTTAGCAGGCGTTGGCTGCAGTCAAACCCACCTACTTCAGTGTATATGGCTGGCACCCTTACCTCCTGAGCTACATGCGCCGCCGTAAAATTATTTTTAAAAAACAAAAGGAGGCTCGGCGCCTGTGGCTTAAGCGGCTAAGGTGCCAGCCACATACACCTGAGCTGGCAGGTTCGAATCCACCCTGGGCCCACCAAACAACAATGACGGCTGCAACCAAAAAATAGCTGGGCGTTGTGGTAGGTGCCTGTAGTCCCAACTACTTGGGAGGCAGAGGCAGGAGAATTGCTGGAGTCCGGGAGTTGGAGGTTGCTGTGAGCTGTGATGCGACCGCACTCTACCCAGAGTGACAACTTGAGGCTCTGTCTCAAAAAAAAAATAAAAAGCAAGGCTAAAGCCAATTTAGTTTAATTTATAGAAACCTCTATGGGTGCCAGAAATTGTCAGATTTAGGGGGGAAAGCTAGGATTAAAGCGCAGTATGGAAGGTATATTCAATGTTATTAAACTTAACAAATTTCTGGTATAGACTTATGAAGCTAGCTCAGCATATTTTTCTGGGTTTTTTTTTTTTTTTTTGAGACAGAGTCTCTTTTGAGAGAGTGCTATGGTATCACAGCTTACAGCAACTGCCAGTTTTGGGGCCTAAGTGATTCTCTTGCCTCAGCCTTCTGAGTAGCTGGGACTACAGGCGTCCGCCACAATGCCCAGGGGGCCAGGTTTGAAACTGCCATCCTTGCTATATGGGGCCGGCGCCCTACTCACTGAGCCACAGGTGCCGCCCCCAAGCTTAGCATATTTTTAAGAGATTTTCCAAGGTTAGTGGAGAAACAATCTTTTCCCTCCTGGTAATTGTGATTCCTGTTTGACTTTTGACTAGAGTGGTTAGTAGCTTGGGATTATGGGGAGAAACAAGATAAATATATATACCTCCCCCTTATTATCTTGTGTGTGTTTGTGTGTGTGTGTGTGTGTGTTTTATGGACATAAATTTTATTTACTTATTTATTTATTTTTTGAGACAGAGTCTCAAGCTGTCGCCTTAAGTAGAGTGCCGTGGTGTCAGAGCTCACAGCAATCTCAAACTCTTGGGCTTAAGTGATTCTCTTGCCTCAGCCTCCCAAGTAGTTGGGACTACAAGTGCCTGCCACAGCACCTGGCTATATTTTTGGTTGTAGTTGTCATTGTTGTTTGTCAGGCCTGGGCTGGGCTCTAACCCGCCAGCTCCATTGTATATGGCTGGCGCCCTAGCTGCTGAGCTACAGGCATTGAGCTTATTTTTATTTATTTACTTTTTAATATAGGTTTTTATTTATTTATTTTTATTTTTTATTTTTCTTTTATGAGACAGAGACTCAAGCTGTTGCGTTGGGTAAAGGGCCATGGCATCACAGTTCACAGCAACCTGCGACTCCAGGGCTCAAGTGATTCTTTTGCCTCCTCCTCCCAAGTAGCTGGGACCACAGGCGCCTACCACAATGCCTGGCTATTTTTTGGTTGCAGCCGTCATTGTTGCTTGGTGGGCCCAGGCTGGATTCGAACCTGCCAGCTCAGGTGTATGTGGCTGGCGCCTTAGCTGTTTGAGCCACAGGCGCCAAGCCAACTGAGCCTTATTTTTAACTTCCATAAGTAAAATAGTACATTTTAAATAACCTCTTAAGAAGATGTAGTTTTATCTAGTTAACTTCATATAGCATTACTGTTCTATTTTCTTGAAAATACTCAAACCCACTTTCATTGCATTCTTTATGAAACACTAAAGGATACTAGGATTTAACAAGTTCTGCGAAGTGTCTGTGTTTTTCATAATACTTGAAATATTGAGCTAAATGTCAAGTAAACCTATCTCTTGGAAGAAAAAAATGACACAATTAAAATCATTGATTCTTTACTTCTGTCTCCATAAATAAAATCTAAAGGAGTTAACCTGAAGTTATTTATCCCCTTTGTCAAAAGGTAACAGGTTAAGTGAGGGAGAGCAATATAACATTATCACTGTTTATTTTCTTACCATTTAACTCTGGCCCAGAAAACAATAATGTACAATCCAATAGTGTATACAAATTCTATATCACATTTCCCCCTGTTTTATAATAAAAGAAAATAGGCTTAATGTTTCAGAGGAGAATCAGTGTGACATTATTACGGAAAGACTATTTTGCTGTCATCATTGCTCAAGAAGTATCCAGAGGAGCCTTTCAGAAAACAGGTTACTATCCATTTCCCCAAATACGAGATAACATAATCCTAAATGCCAATGAAGAAAAAAGTTAAAACCTGTTTTGTTCTCATAGTGCTCCCCACTCCTGAAATTCAGATTAAATAGTTTTTGCAGGCTTGGGGCCCATAGCACAGTGGTTACGGTGCTGGCCAAATGTACTGTGGCTGGTGAGTTTGAACTTGGCCCGGGCCAGCTAAGCAACAATGACAATTACAACAACAACAACAACAACAAAAAAATAGCTGGGCATTGTAGTGGGCGCCTGTAGTCTCAGCTGCTTGGGCAGCCAAGGCAAGAGAATTGCTTAAGCCCAAGAGTTTGAGGTTGCTGTGAGCTGTGAGGCCATGGCACTCTGCCGAGGGCGACATAGTAAGACTCTGTCTCAAAAAAAAAAAAAATAGTTTTTGCAAATCACTTGTAAGTTAGCAGTTTAATATAATGAAAAGCAATCTTCATTTTATTTATTTATTATTATAAATTATTTTTATTTATTTACTTTTTTGAGACACAGTTTCAAGCTGTTGCCGTAGATAGAATGCCGTGGTGTCACAGCTCACAATAACCTCAAACTCTGGGGCTTAAACAATTCTCTTGCCTCAGCCTCTCAAGTAGCTGGGATTACAGATTACAGACACCTGCCACAACGCCTGGCTATTTTTTCATTGCAGTGTCATTGTTTTTTTTTTTTAAGCTGGCCCAGGCCGGGTTCCAACCTGCCAACCTCAGTGTATGTGGCTAGCACCTTACCCACTGAGCTACGGGCGCCGCCAATCTTCATTTTTAAATAAAAATTCTAACTCAATTTTTGAAACTGCAAATGGGAGTCTCATCGGCAAAGAATGAGTTAAATAGCAAATTCTTATATCTGGACAATTATGTATCGTAATCAGTGAGTAGAACTGGAAGGTCTCAAATTATTTATTTTTAATTCTAGTAAAGGCAGTTAGTCCACTGTCGTCATTTTCTCATCGGATCCCCCAGATCTTTGCCTGTATGATAGTTTTCCTCTATCACTTCTTGGGAAGTGCATCATTAGCACAATTTTTTCTCATTTTAATGTTTGGCAATTTCTTCAGATCAAAATTCCATTCCCAAGGCCATAACTTTCATACGGCTGCCATTCACGCTCCACAGTCTGCTTGATGCCTGTCTCCTGAAAGTAGTGCTGCCTTCTCTGCCTTCTCTGTCTGTCTTTGATGCTATTATGCAACTTGATATGCTCTTCCTCAGTGCTGAATTGATTTAAATATCTTTCAATTGATTCACAAGCATCTTTCTTGAATATCTCACTTTTGTGGGATCAAGATGATTTTGAAACCACTGAAGTTTTTCACCAACAAAGTTAAGACGCGAGGCCTTTTTATTCTTCAATTTTCTCTTTTTTCTTGTGGTGGGCCTCTCTCATAATTTGAGCTGCTTTTCTACTATATGGATGGATGAGTTTTTTTTCTGTCCCGCACTTTTTCCCGTTGGTGCTTTGGTGATGTCCTTGCAGCCTTGGTAGAACTCCACCTTCTAGACCTGGGCAATCTCACCCACCGCAGCAGTGGCAGCGCCCGCCAGTACTCTGACCTAAAGCACGTGGGGCTACACAAGCCCATGCCAACATTCCCTCATGTTGTTTTAACATTGAAAAAGATTGATGCATCAAGGACAGTGATATAAGAGTCTTAGTGTTGTAGAAACTAAATTTTTATTTAGTTTTCCAAAGAAAATTTTTTATGAGTTCACTAATGGCATGAAAACCTTTTCAGGTGGTGAAATTAAAAGGCCAGGTACTGTCTGTCATGTTCCGGTTCCGGTCTAAGAATCGAGAATGGCTCTGGATGAGAACCAGCTCCTTTACTTTCCAGAACCCTTACTCAGATGAAATTGAGTACATCATCTGTACCAACACCAACGTGAAGTATGTACTATACAATCTGAGTAGAAAAAAAAATGCTTTTTTTCTCTGGTCTTACAACTCAAAATACTTCTGGTACCGTATTTGTGTAGGTAACTCACACACCAAGCAAGCAATCATTTCTGCAGCAGGCACCAGGCTGGTCATTCAATTCAATTAAATTCAATTTGCTATCTTCCTGGAGATAGCATCGCATCCCTCACATTAAGGGCTCAGTCCCGTAAGACTGCCCTCACTTGTGATGCCAGTTGCAAACCCCAGGTCGTTTTACCTGTGCTTCTGACCAGTTGGCTATAAATTGGTATTCCTATGACCCCCCCCTCCTGGGGTTCAGTTAATTTGTTTGAGTATCTCACAGAACTCAGTAAAACACTTATATTTATAGGTTTGCTTTATAGCAGGTTACAAAGGATACTGTTGAATATGGGAAGAAGAAATAGGTAGGGCAAGGTATGGAGGAAGGAGCCCAGAGCTTCCATGTCCTTTCCAAGTGTGGCACCCTCCAGGAATCTCCCCAGAAGTTCCTCAGACCCAGTCCTTTTGGATTTTTATGGAAGTTTCATTACATAGGCATGATTGATTAAATCGTTGGTTGTTGATCGATTTAACCATCAGCCCCTCTTATCTCTCCATGTTTGGGGGCTGAAAGGTGTAAGTGGCAGCACCCAGAGACTGGAACAGAAATGTTCAGGTCGACCTGCCTGGGTAATGCAAAGGTGGCGTCTGCACCTGGGAGGCAGTTTACTAGACCCCTTTTATATTGGGCTACGGGGGGTGGGCAAATTTCACAGCTTGCCCAGAAGGATAGAGTCCCTCAGAGTAAACCTATAGGGCTGCTAGCCCTGAGTCAACTCATTAGCCTAGAAAAAGACACTTATCACTTTGAAGATTCCTAGGATTTTAGGAATCAGGAAATAGGATGAAGACCATATATGTGTGGTTGACCCTGGAACAGCCCAGGTTTGAACTGCGCAGGTCCACTTAAAAGAAATATATTGAAAAACTTTTTGGATGTTTGTAACAATTTGAAAAAACTTGTAAACTGCGTAGTATCAAAAAAATTAAAAGTTAGGAATGTCATGAATGCATAAAATACATGTAAATTTTAGCCCATTTTATCATTGATAACATAAAGTATATACAAATCTGTTACAAAAAGTTGAAATTTGGCTCGGCACCTGTGGCTCAACGGGCTAAAGTGCCAGCCACGTACACCTAAGCTGGCGGGTTCGAATCCAACCCGGGCCCGCCAAACAACAATGATGGTTGCAGCCAAAAAATGGCCGGGCATTGTGGCAGGCACCTGTAGTCCCAGCTACTTGGGAGGCTGAGGCAGGAGACTCGCATGAGCCCAGGAATTGGGGGTTGCTGTGAGTTGTGATGCCATGGCACTCTATCCAGGGTGACAGCTTGAGGCTCTGTCTCACAAAAAAAAAAAAAGTTGAAATTTATCAAAACTTACACAAACACAGGCCATATGTGGCACCATTCTTAGTCTAGAGCAGTATTTTTCAACCTTTTTTTTATCTCATGGCACACCTGAACCCATAGTTAAACTTCTGTAGTGCACTTAAATTTTGTTGATTAAAAAGAAAAGTTAAAAAAAGAATATACTTACTGTGCTTTGAACTTCTTTTGAAAATAATTAATCTTTAAAAATTTTCTTGGCACACTAGTTGAAAATCACTGATCTAGAGAAATGTAAACAAAAGTAAAGTTGCAAGGCCTGGCAAGGTGGCTCACACCTGTAATCCTAGCATTTGGGGACGCGAGGGGGAGGATTGCTTGAGGCCAGGAGTTTAAAACTAGAGCCAGAGTGAGACCCTGGCTGTACAAAAAATTAAAAACTCAGCCAGGCATTGGGCACATGCATGTAGACCCAGCTACTTGGGAAGCTGAGGCAGGAAGATGACTTGAGCTCAGAACTGAAAAGTTGAAGTCATCAGTGAGCTGATGTCTTGGGTGGCAGAGTGAGATCTCATCTCTTAAAACAACAAAAAAAATTGTAGTAATAAATCACTGCAAAGTATAATACACACACACACACACATACATATATATTTGTACTGCTGTAATGATTTTGAAGCCACATCCTGTTGCTACCGCAGTGAGCTCAACTTGTAGGTATCCACTTAAAATGCCAAGTGACGCTAATAATCTCTGTGTGAGTTCTTCTCTCTAGTAAATTGTATATGGTAGTAGAAAGTGATCTCCCAAGGTTCTTGTGTATTTTTCGTGTTTATTACAATACCATAAATTTTGAATAACACCATGGGACCCATATGGAGTGCCACTGGTGATGCTGAAAGTGTTTCTAAGAAGCAGGGACAAATTATGTCATTGTAAGAAAAGTTGCTTGATATGTACCATAGACTGAGGGAACAGCTGTGGTTGGTCACCATTCCAGACAGACCATTCATCTCAGTTACAGATGATGCAAACTTAGTGGTATTCAAAAGTACAGTGCTATAGTAGTATATTTTCTACTAAGTGTATTATCTCTTTCTTACATTTTTTCTTCCACAGCAGTCATCTTAGACTTATGATTTTCTTTTTCTTTGCAGTTTGTGGCCGGGGTTGGGTTTGAACCCACCACCTCCGGCATATGGGGCCAGCGCACTACTCCTTTGAGTCACAGGCACCGCCGTAGACTTACGATTTTCTTTATGATGTTTTCTCTTTGTTAGCTCACATTATTACAAGAATACAGTATAGGCTCGGCTCCTGTGGCTCAACGGGCTAAGGCGCCAGCCGCGTACACCTGAGCTGGCGGGTTCGAATCCAGCCCGGGCCCGCCAAACAACAATGACAGCTGCAACCAAAAAATGACTGGGCGTTGTGGTGTGTGCCTGTAGTCCCAGCTACTTGGGAGGCAGAGGCAGGAGACTCGCTTAAGCCCAGGAATTGGAGGTTGCTGTGAGCTGTGATGCCATAGCACTCTATCCAGGGTGACAGCTTGAGGCTCTGT
>CAUYRH010133033.1:0-17964 GCA_963574655.1 Perodicticus potto
GTTCATGAATTTTAACCTCTATGATTATTATTATTATTATTATTTTTTGAGACAGAGCCTCAAGCTGTCACCCTGGATAGAGTGCTGTAGCATCACAGCTCACAGCAACCTCCAATTCCTGGGCTCAAGTGAGTCTCCTGCCTCCGCCTCCCAAGTAGCTAGGACTACAGGCGCCCGCCACAACGCCCAGCCATTCTTTGGTTGCAGCCATCATTGTTTGGCGGGCCTGGGCTGGATTCGAACCCACCAGCTCAGGTGTACATGGCTGGCACCTTAGTCCGTTGAGCCACAGGTGCCGAGATACTCTATTATTGAGTGGTGAAACATGTAAGGTCATTATGTCATCTTTGTCTACTGAATATTTTATATGCAATGTTCCTTTTAATTCTTAGTAATTTTCTTTGTTCTGAAATTATGTCATCTGATATAAAAACAGCCACTTGAGATTTTTTTTTTAACTTTTTATTAGTATGGCTGTGGCTTTATTAGAATTAAAGGATGACAAGTATTTTTCATCCTTTAATTCTCAAACTACTTATTATAGTTGAAGTGGGTTTCTTGGAGATAGCAAAGAGTAGGTCTTTTTTAAATCCATTATGCTGACCAATTTTAATTGGTATTTTTAAAGTATTTTATTTATTATGATTCCTGACATAGCATTTAGATCTAACATTCTATTATTTGTGCTTTATTGACATTGTATGCAACCTCTGTTTTCCTCTTTTATTCTCCTTTCCTGTCTTTTATTTGCTCTTTTGAAGATTTTTTCATATTTCATTTTGATTTACTTCTTGTGCTTTCAGTTTCACGTTTCTGAATCCATTTTTTCCTTTTCCTGTAGCCTAGGCTAGAAGTCCATGGTATCATCATAGCTGACAACCTCAAATTCATAGGCTCAACTGATCTTCCTGCCTCGGCTTCCCCAGTAGCTGGGACTACTGGGATTTTGTGTGCCACCAAATCCAGTTGATTTTTCTATTTTTGTAGAGATGAGGTCTTGTTAGTATCTCAGGCTGATCTTGAACTCCTGGCCTTAAGTGATCCTCCCACGTTCGCCTCCAAGGTGCTATCCTATATTCGTGGGATCCTGTGGATCCCACACTGTCCATATAAGTGAGGGTAACAACAGTGGAAGGGAAACAAGCCGTGTAGAGCTGGATACATCTTCCTCTCTGATCTGAGATATTTTGATCCTAAGTGAGTGGACTGAATGCCATTGCTTTTTGTCTCTGACTCCTACTGGGACCTGGTAACATACATAAACATAAGAAGTGTACAGCAGAGAAGAATAAATAAATTGACTAGTCACATTGATCGATTGACTTGGAACATCAGGAATGCAGAAAGAGCAAAAGGAAAGGTCAATATCAAGGTAAATTTAACAGACTTTTTATTATTCTGGAGTATTTTGAGTAGCTTGAGATCAGAAAGCAAAAATTATAGTATTGTCTGATGTTTTTATGATATACTCATATGCCGAAGTAATAGAAGTAGTAAAAGTAAACAGTACTCATGGGGGAGTGTAAAAGGCCTACAATAGTGTTAAGCTTTCCACATTCCATTTGAAATTGTAAAGTACTGTACTGTACTGATTCTCAGTAGACTTTGAAAGTTGAATATATATGCAATGTAAAACCTATAAGTACTTTTTGATTTACAATATAAAATTCTGATTAATATGTACAATTGTCTAAGACATGCTCATCAATCATGGAGTGACCATATGGCCAGGCTACCTGGAGCATCCCAATTTGTGCTTTTATTCAAGCATGATTATTAATTATGACTTTTTTTAACTTTTAAAATTGTCTTGATATGAATTATAAATGGCATAATCACCTTATCTATAAAGGGACACTTCGCAAAGTACTTCACAAATCAAAAAGTACTTATTTCCAAAATATTAAACCATCACAGTTATTTCTGTAAGTTAAATATCACTTAATCTCCCAGTAATAATAGTTAGACTCAGTAGGAGTACACTTATAAGCATTTGCTCTATGTTTCGGAAGCTGATTCTTTTTATTTCACAGCTGGAGTCATGCCCAGGCCCAGTCTGAATCCATCACATTCTCTTATCTTCTTTGCTGGAGACTCAGATACTTGGTGCCGTCCCTCTATACAAGCTGATACCACCCAGTTACCTCGTTTGAGAACCAGTTTCCCTACCAGTTTCCCTTCTGTTTTACAGCGTAAGTGTTCAGAGCCATTTCACTTTAATGTGCTTTGTTCATCACTAATGAGATAAGGGAAAATGAGTATTAAATGTGGAGAAATTGGAAAGATCATTATGGCATTGAGTTGTTCAAAATCCTCCTAAAAGCTTTCACTGTTCTGCTGTCCCATCAAACACAATAACTGAAATTCTTCCTGAATTTCTCCTTAACTTTTATTCCCAAATAAATAAATAAATACAAAAATTTCGTCCTTCTTCCTCTGTCTGTACTTTTATTCCAGGTGGACTCATTTCCTTGCAATATGTAAGTCTCTGATGAATATGGAAACATACATCCTTCAGTCTCAGTTTTCTATTGCCGTGTATGAAATTACCACAAAAGTAGCAGCTTAAAGGAATACTATGTATTATCCCATATTTCTAGAAGTCAGAAGGCTTGGCAGATTGGACTGTATTCTCTGCTTATGGGCTCACCAGGCCAAAATCAAGGTGTCATTCAGGCTAGGTTCTTATCTAAAAGTTTGAGGGAAGTAATCGGCTTCTAAATTTATTCGAGTCGTTGACTCAGTTCAGTCCCTGGCTGCTTTAAAGGGCTCACTTGGTTAGATTTCCATACCTTAAAGTTGACTGAGGGAATTTTAATTGCATCTGCAAAATCCTTCCACAGCACTATCTATGTTAGTGTTTGATTGAACAACCAGAGGTCAGGAGTCTTAGACGGGCCATCTTTTGGCTTCTGTCACCACATTGTTTCTGCTCCATTTGTACTTCTGAGACAACCCTCATCAAACCTGAGCAGCACTCTGCAAAAACATATCTCACAAATATGATGACCTCTGGGTATTTTAGACCTGACTCTAGTTCATGTAAAGTTAAAACATTGAAGGTTGACATCAGCCTCTAATCTGTTTGATAGATTACTATAGATCTATAGTAATTTATAGATCTATCAACTATAGATCTATCAACCTTCAATGTATACAAAACATTAAAGGTTGACATCAGCTTCTAATTTGTTTGATAGATTACTATAGATCTATAGTATAGATTACTATGGATCTGACATCAGCTTCTAATTTGTTTGATAGATCTATAGTATAGATTACTATAGATCTATTACTATAGATCTAATGTTTTATAGATACTTATAATATCCAATAACCTGTTCTAGCTCAGCTCATTTAAAATGCACTATCTCTTTTGCTAAATTTTATTTCCCAATCAGAACTGGGAAACCTACAGCCTTCTGATTTCAAGATTATTCCTTTTTAAGCACTGAAAGAGGCAAGAAAAGCCTCATCTTTTTCTGCTGCTGCACCCCTTTTAATAAAAAGTATGGATTTGGATTTAGTATGTTAAATTTGGATTCAGTCAAAAGGTCACACTTAAGGATCAGGATGGCCACAAGTTTTTGGAGGGCCACGGGTCCCCAGTCCTGCATGGTGGTAGACAGAGTGGGAGAGAGCCCCAGTGCTTACCTTGAATCTATCACAGAGCTTGACATTATACTTTGAAATGGTAAACTCCCGATAAGTGTATTCAAACTCCCTTGAATAATTAATTATACTACTAATCAACTTAGAAAATAAGATGTATTTAGAAGGCGTTAGACTTATACTTTGCTTAGTCCAAAGGATTACACATGTCAAAAATGTTGCATGTTAAACTAATATGGTTTTTCAGTACAAACAATATAATTCTAGAAAAAAAGCATTAAATTAGAAAGATGACTTCAATAATTTCTTTAGGTATTTTAAGTCTGTGACATTCCCCATGCTGTAGGTGTTGCAATCCAAGAGAAAATGCCAGATTGCTGTTCAATGAAAATTAAGCTACTTGAGAAACCAGCCTAACCTTTTTTCTCACTAAATGAAAAGATTACTTCTGCTGAAAAGTGATTTGGAGAATATATTGGTATTTGGGAAGGGATGTGCCTGGAGATTCTCACATGTGTAGCAAAAAGGGCTATTGAAATATGTAATAGTGTCTGGATAGGTTTCCTTTTGGCAGTTGCTTCCTGGGTGGTCTGTATGCATATTTGACAATTTGCAAATACATGCAATTATTAATAGAACATTAAGATGTATAGGCAAGAATAAACCATACCATTCTGCCTACTCAAAGACATTATTCTACCTACCACAGAAAGGAAGGCAACTTCAACAGCAACATCAGCAAATAGACAGTTGCCACTTGAATAATAAATTCTATTTTATTTCTTTTGATATTTAAGTTTGCCACTATAGTTCACTCAATCTTAGATTTAAAAAACTTTGTGTTAAACAATGAAAGAATTCCAGTAAGCCATTAATTGCAAAATGAATCCAAATTTCAGAAATTCTTAAAGATGAACATATACGTATACATTTAAAATGATAATTTATAGGTTAAAACATTTAATAATGTTGTTTTCTTCCAGTACTTCTGCTATGCATGTGAGAATCTCCAGACACTTCCCTTCCCAAACACCAATATATTCTCCAAATCACTTTTCAGCAGAAGTAATCTTCTCATTTAGTGAGAAAAAAGGTTAGGCTGGTTTCTAACCTTCCCAAAAAGGTTTCTAACCTTCCAAATCATCATTTAACTAAATCAACAGAATTTAATGTACAGTTGAGGGAGTGGTAAAATGGTTTGTACTTTAATATTTTAAGTTGCTTTTCAAACAAGAGCTTAATAAATAACTACAATTTATCCAGTGAAACACTTACTCATAATATCCCATAACCTGTTCTAGCTCAGCTCATTTAAAATGCACAAATCTTTTGACTTAGCAAATGAATAAAATAACTTATTTATTTTTGTTTTGGGTTTTGTTTTTTTTCTTCCTTGAGTTTTCTGAGACAGAGTCATCCTGGGTAGAATACCATGGAGTCATAGCTCACAGCAACCTCGAACTTAGGCTCAAGCAATCCTCGTGCCTCAGCTTCCAGAATAGTTGGGACTACAGGCAGCCACCACAACGCACAGCTCTTTTTAGAGACAGGGTCTTGCTGTAGCTGAGTCTGGTCTTGAACTCCCGAGCTCAAGCAATCTGCCTGCCTCCACTTCCCAGAGTGCTAGGATTACAGGCATGAGCCACACTGCACCCAGCTTAATAACTTACTATTTCAAAGAATTGACAAATGAAAGTTATTTCCAAGTTTATACTTACCATTTCCATTTTTTTTCTATCACTTCACTCAAAGATCTGTTTCTGACATTCAGTTTTCTATCTACTATATGAATGCATCATGTTTTAAAGGAGAGCTAATTCTCAGGACTGCCAGAACATTTAATTATTTATTTATTTTTTTAGCAAGTCACTACCATTTATGAACACTGATGCTGGGATAATCTGTATCTTTACAGGGAATCAGGAGGAAAAGATAGGAACTGTGCATACTGACTGCTGAACAGTTTGACAACATTCCCTGGGATAGACCATAAGGCTCTATTTTAAAGGTGAGGTGTCTAAGCCTTGAGGTGTCAAATGATGTGCCCACATTCACACTGACTAAAATCTAGATGTCTGACTTCAAAATTCATGATCCATTTGTTCTATTTCAGACCTTTCTTCATTGGTAAAATAATAATGATAAGAAAACTAGAAAGTCCGGATTTTGAGAGAAATAAACGAGATAATGTCAGCGAAAGTACAGTTTGGATTACAATCAAAGCATAAATCTGTTAAAAGCATTGTTTTCAAAACATATGCATCACGTTCCATTTCTAAGTCACATGAATAGTATAAATTCAAAAACTGTAACTGCTCTATGTACCTAGGCGAGGAGGGAATATTGCCTGAAAGTTGTCATTCAGCCTCATATCATAAAAACCAATAGTTGCTAAATTGCTTGTTTCCTTTCTCCTTCCTCATCAGTATTTTTGTTAGAGGCCTCAAAGTGAAAGGACTGATTTCACATTAGTTACAGATAAAAGAGGAAAAAGCTACACACTGACTTAAAAAACCATCAGACAAAAACACATCCCTTCGTCTTATATGGGGAGGTTGTAAAATGTGTGTAAATAAACATATTGTTAATTTCTATGCACCCCTAAATCTTATACTAGAGATTGAGAGCTATTCTGATGACTGATACGCTATATACATGTTTATTTAATTTTTTAACACGTCCCAGAGCAGTTTACTAGCACTTTCTTCTAATAAATATAGAGAAGTTATTAATATTGCCTCATATTCTTCTCTTTTTCATAAATGAATGTATGAACATCAAGGAAGATTTTCCTTCCTCAGACTACGAGTAACATAAAAGCTTCAAACTGCCGTAATTACAAGAGCCTACTGGCTCACACGCATAGAAACCCAAACATTACAGGGGTCCCAGGGTTGGAGTTCGCAGTTACTCAGCCATGTCATCCAGGAGGAAGGCACCTTACACTTCTTCAGTTTATGAAGTCCAGACTTCTCTCCTTTGTGATATAGTGATCAGGGCTGCATTCTTCCCTATTTACATCGACTAAGGACATACATGAATGAATTGGAATCATCAAAGGTGCTCTTTTTCTCAGCTTTTGAGGCAAAACAAACATAGGAAAGAGATTATATGCCCCAACCAGGGCAATGCCATGTGCTGACTGGCTAAGGCCTGGGATCCTGAAATGATCTACTTCATAGGCTTAACCTAGCCAGGGCCCATCCCTAGCGGGCTACCCTTCCCTAACGTAGTACTGCAGCACACAGTGGAGGATGCACGGGCGATGGGCTGGCAACCAATATGTCTATTTCTCACAAATGCCTTCTAAAAATCTTCTAAATCTCTTGGTAGCAATAGAGAATCAGTTCCAGGACTCCTTGTACATACCAAAACCCATGGATATTTAAGATCCTTTAGGTACAAAGGTGTGGTATTTGCATACGTGCTTACATTTTATGCACATACTTCTATGTCAGTGGTTCTCAACCTTCCCAATACCATGAACCGTTAATACAGTCCAAAGGGGTCGCAACCCACAGGTTGAGAACCACTGTCCTGTATACTTTTAATTATCTCTAGATAACTTGTCACCTTACACCTAGCATTTATATATTGTGTAAATACTATGTAAATAGCTGTTATACTAAATGGTTTTCTAATTTATATTGTTATTGCTGTGTTCATTTTAAAATATTTTTATTTTTAAATTTTTTTAGCTGGAATTACAGGCATGCACCACCATGCCCATCTAATTTTTTCAATTTTTTTTAGAGACAAGATCTCACTATGTCACCCAGGCTTATCTCAAATTCTTAGGCTCGAATGATCCTCCTACCTCAGCCTCTTGGAAAGCTGGTATTTTTAATGTTTTCCATGCACAGTTGGTTAAATTTGTGGATATGGAACCCGTGGATACGAACGGCTAACTATAAATAACTTCGGACATGGGCACCGTTAAGTGTGACAAGAAGGGTTTGGTGGGACTCATGAGAAAGGGATTACTCTGACTTGGCTGTGGTGGGTTTTTGTGAGGAAAGAATCCTCATGACCCTAACAAGAGTACAGCCATTTTGGGAGGACATTTGGTCAGAGGAAGCAGACAAGAAACAAAACTACCTGATCACAGCAGACACCCCTGCCCCCCAAACACTCCTGGAATGTTTCAAGGCCAGCGTTCCTGGGAAACAACAGAACAGTAACTTTCCACCCTGTTCCAGCTGGCGGCCAATCAAAGGAATGACTCCAAGATTAGCTCCTGGTGTAAAGAGATCAGTCCCTCTGCAGAAGAAAGTGACTCCCCTAACAGCCCTCTCCACATTCCAGCCACACTGATAAGGTTAATAAAAGCAGCCTTAAAGAAAGATGGAGACTTTACCTCTTTCATGTTTACATGGATGGAGCTGGAACATATTCTTCTTAGCAAAGTATCTTAAGAATAGAAGAAAAAGTATCCAATGTACTCAGCCCTACTATGAAACTAATATATAGCTTTCATATGAAGGCTATAACCCAATTATAACATAAGAATATGGGGAAAGGGGCAAGGGAGGGAAGGGGGAAGGATGGGTGGAGGGAGTGTAATTGGTGGGATCACATCTACAGTGCATCTTAGAAGGGTACAAGCGAAACTTACTAAATGTAGAATATAAATGTCTTAACACAATAACTAAGAAAATGCCACAAAGGCTATTTTAACCAGTTTGATGAAAATATTTCAGATTGTATATGAAACCAGCACATTGTACCCCATGATTGCATTAATGCACACAGATATGATTTAATTAAAAAAAAAAAAAAAAAACAGGAAGAGGGGAGAAGAGAGGGGGTTGGGGGTCATGGTGTATGGCACACCTCTTGGGGGTAGGACACAATTATATAAGGGATTTTATCTAACGAATGCACTCAGTGTAACCTAATTCTTTGTACCCTCAATGAATCCCAAACAAGAAAAAAAAATAAAAATTTTTTTAAAAAATTCAATATACTCAAAAAGGAGTTTCTGGTATGTTTCAGGATCAACAGGGAAGTGAGACAATAGTTGCTGAAAATAGGATCAGAAGGGAGTGGGACTGGAGAGTTACACACTCTCCAGGAGTAGGAGCTGGCAGGACATTTTTCCAGCCTTTGGCATTCACTGTGTGAAAAAGGATCTGTTTGGGACAAAGAAGTGATATGACTTGACTTATGTCTTAGGTACAGCATTAAGAACAATCCGTTGGAGAGCACTTGTACAATGGTCCAGATGCAAGCTGGTGGTGGCTTGACGAGGGTAAAGGTAGCAAGGTGGCTGTTGTGTGAATGTATTTTGAAGGCAGAGTATTTGCTGGAATTTATGGGATATAAGAATACAGGATTTGGAGCAAGTCCCCTAGGTGATTCTAACAGAGGACATTTTGTAAAACAACGTAATTACATTGAAAGTGAGATCAGTTTTTTGTCATTATCGGTCTTCTTCAGAACATACAAACTAATGGACAGGCTGATGATTTTAATAATTTTTTTATTAAATAATAAATATTTTTAATGGACATATAGAAAATGAGGACATTTGCATTAAACTTTCCATAAGTAAAATCAAAACAGGGCTTAATACTAGTTCACATTTCAATTCTTTTTGCTAGCAAGTTGTGTATTTTTTAACATTTATTAAGCAAATACTTGTATTCTATTTTCACAATCTCTCTAACACAGTCAAATGCACAGCCACAAAGCAGAGAATATTTTTGGAAAGCCCCTAATGTCCTTCTCTGGGTTGACAGTCTCCACACTCTCTGAATGAGACTTAGGAAATCTTTTTTTATTTTTTTTTAGAGACAGAGTCTCACTTTGTCGCCCTCAGTAGAGGGCCATGGCGTTACAGCTCACAGCAACCTCCAGCTCTTGGACTTAGGTGATTCTCTTGCCTCAGTCTCCCGAGTAGCTGGGAGAACCCGCCACAACGCCCAGCTATTTTTTTTGTTGCAGTTGGGCTGGGGCCAGGTTTGAACCCGGAACCCTCGGTATATGGGGCCGGCGCCCTACCCACTAGGCCACAGGTGTCGCCTGAGACTTAGGAAATCTTAAAGCTTCGTTTCTATTAGCTTCAAACTATCCATTCATAAAAAGGTTCAGAGAACACTGAAGGCAAATGTGGCTATTCTTCACTAGGAATTATCAAAACCTAAACTAATCATCTCTCCACTATTTTGTTTCTCTTTTACCTATGCCCATAGTATCTATAATGTGAACAGCTACAAGATATTCTGCATGATAGGGACTGGTTTTAAGTAACTTACAATGCAATTGTTTTTGTATCTTTTCCTTTGGCAATCTAGAAATATTAAAAAAATTTTTTAAATGGAACAGCCAGCACTGTGACACTGACTTCGTTTATTAAAAATAATTAAATGTTAAAAAAATAATTGTTTCAAAATTTAGTTTCAATTTATAAAAAGTTAAGGCAAAGAGAAAAAAAAGATGACATCTCCAATATTCTAAAATGAATATTTATTTCCCAACGGTTCCTTAACCCATCTTACCTTTAACAGCACCTGTTAGCAAAACCTGGAAGTCAGACTGCATTTGGATCTCTCACTTAGCAAACTAAATCCTGACCAAAGTCCTATTTTTAGAAAAGTAAGAAAAAATGGGGGCCAGGCACGGTGGCTCACACCTGTAATCCTAGCACTCTGGGAGGCAAAGGCAAGTGGATTGCTTGAGCTCATGAGTTCGAGACCAGCCTGAGCAAAAGCAAGACCCCCCATCTCTACTAAATATAGAGAAAACAAAAACACTAGCTGGGCATCATGGTAGGCACCTGTAGTCCCAGCTACTCAGGACGTTGAAGGAAAAGGATCTCTTGAATCCAAGAGACTGAGGTTGCTGTGAGCTATGATGACACCACAGCACTCTATCCAGGGCAACAGAGTGAGACTCTGTCTCAAAAAGAGGAAGGAAGGAAGGGACGGAGGAAGGGAAGGAGGGATGGAGGGAATGAGCACTCAGCTCCAAATCAGTCCTCCTTTGAATCCAGAAAATCCCATTGATCAGATTAACTTCCATTCTCTCTTAAAGAGATTGGTCTCAGTCAGTGAGAGAGAAATTGAGAGCTATTTGATTGCTGAATTTGCTCATTTATTAAATATATATATATATATAGCACAGCATCAGTTTTGTGTCAACACTGTTCATTATATAGCTGCAGTGAGAGATGGGGGCAGCAGGGGATGAGGAGTGGAGGAGTAGGAGAATGCAATCTCTACCTTCACAAAGTTGACATTCTTATTGGTGCTGGGTTTTTCTTGGTTTGGGGGGTTTTTGGTTTTTTGGTTTTTGAGACAGAGTTTCAATCACCCTCCAATTGAGTGCTGTGTGGTCATACCTCACAGCAACCTCAAACTTGGGCTCAAGTGATTCTCTTGCCTCAGCCTTCCTAGTAGCTGGGACTATAGGCACCTGCCACAAGGCCAGGCTATTTTTTTAGAGACGAGGTCTCGCTTTGGCTCAGGCTAATCTCAAACTCAAACTATCCACCCGCCTTGGTCTCCCAGAGTGCTAGCATTACAGGCGTGAGCCACCTTTCTTGACCTTTGAAGTAACTGCTGGTATTGAAGTAACTTCAGCCAAATAGTATGAAGACTCAGTGCCAAATTTTTCAGGAATTTCCTTTTAGATTTTTGTAGTCTCTTCAATTAACTACGAATATCTAGTCTCTGAAGGAAAAAAAAGCTATGCTTTCCAATACTTGGTGAGCACAAATAATTCAAGTTTATAGAAAGAGACACAATGCTTATAGGTAGCTATATTGAATACAAACACGTAAATGTAGATAAGAACATAAATATAGATGTTGAAAGAAACATAAATACACATACACACATGTGGTAGGAGTTAGCAGAGCAATTAAAGGGATCTGAAGTTCAAAAACTCATTTTCTAGGCTTGGCCCTATCCCTTAACCAGTCCTATTTTCTTGGGTAAGTTTTCTGATCTCTTTAAATCTCAGCATCTTCACCTATAAAGATGGAATTATAATAATACATACTTAATAGGATTACTGCAATGAGTACATGTGTGAATGTACACTAAGCACTTATTCCAGTGGCTCAGACTAAGTTCATATCTTTTTTTTTTTTTTTTAAACAGAATCTCACTTTCTTGCCCTAGGTAGAACGCCATGGTGTCATAGCTCATAGCAACCTCCAGCTCTTGGTTTAGGCAATTCTCTTACCTCAGCCTCCCAAGTAGCTGGGACTATAGGCACCTGCCACAACGCCTGGCTATTATTTTTGTTGCAGTTTGGCCAGGGCCAGTTTCAAACCTGCCACCCTCAGTATATGGGGCCAGCACCCTACACACTGAGCCACAGGTGCCACCCTAAGTTCATATCTACTAGTCATTATCATTATGATATTTGTATTAATTCTGTGTATTATAGATGGAAAATAAGAATTCCATCAGCAAAATCTCAATCATGTGTTTTAATTGCCCAAAGCATCATTCTAAGTCACTGGGACATTTCTTTCCTAGGTTCCTTCAAATTGTGTATCTAAAATTTGATGTCAAATACTGGCAGAAATTCAACCGAATATCCCCCCACACACACAAGGCCCCAAAACACATCTGCACCTGAATCTGCTTCCTTTAATTTCCCAAAGATCACTGGCATATGACACCTTTTACTCTCCCATAAAGAAAAATCACCAAAACTCCCCTAGTTTTTGCATAAATGCAGAGGGGTTTTTTTGTCCCCTTCTGTTTAGCTTTTTTTTTCTTTTCTTTCTTTAGATCTAGGCTTTACTGAAAGCTATTTAGGAAATTTTTTTTCCAAATTTAATAAAGCAAGTGAAAACATCTTAACCAGCTGTCCCTGAACATAATTTCAACTTTTGAAATGATTCTGGACCATCCTCAAGCAAACGCATTTTTGCTTTGATATTGTGGCGTTATTTTCTTAGTAACTTGGTATTATTTTCCCTAAACAATATAGCTCTAAATGTCTTGAATACAGTGTTTCTATTATTTATGATGTTCTAAAATGTGTCACTTCTCAGTTCTCTGGTTGCTAGAGAGTTTCCCTCTATCCCTTGTCTTTCACCCGTGCACACAGTTCTTTCTTACATTCCACTTTCTGCTATAAAAAATTTCTAAGAGAAAACAGATAAATACTTCTGCTAAGTATGAAAGTTTGCGAAGAACAAAATGCAAATAGCTGCATTTTTCTCCCAGTCAAATGCATGGACTTCGTGACAGATATTTCACCTAATGGAAAGGAGTTCTCTTTTATTCTTCCTAATTCTTAGAATTGTTTAGTAAGTTTGCTTACTGGGAAAATATGTCGTTGTTTTATTACATATTAAAATGGTAGAGTTTCAGCACTGTTGACTGGATCAAGTATAACAATACAGTACTCCATTTGTATTTTGTATACATTAAAATTCATTCAAATTGAGTTTTTATGGGGTAAAGCACAAATTGTGGACTAGACACATGTGCACCAGAAACTCATGGATTGGATTGTTCATTAACAATTCAGATTCCCAATTCCCACCCACAGACCTTCTAACCTTTTAGATCTGTTGAACGTGCTATCTTAAAATTTGAGAACATGTCATGTGGGGTTAAAAGATTTGGTAAAAATCTCATTTTTAATAAGCAATATACCATATGTTCAAACTCAACTTACCTAATCTTTCTAAATTTCACCTATAAATACATTTTCTAAATATAGTTCACTTTTATCTAAAATAAGTTGGGAAGAACTGGGTTAGATTTTTGAAAGAAAACTGATTATTGCTTTGCAAAGTAAAAGTAGTATCAATTTCACTGTAGTAGTGTTTTATAAGCTGATAAAATCTAAGAAAATATGCATGTACTCAGTCCTTTGAAGGTGGTTTCATAAGAAATAGGGCTTTACAAGATCCTTCATTTTTCACTTTCAAGATAGAATATAACGAAATCCCCTAGGACACTATCCTATTAATGCAATTACACAGATACAGGCATGGAAGGAAGTGCCAGGTTGATTAGAAATGACAGTGAGAGAGTTGGCAGGCACTAGCAGAGATTTCCTAACTGACAAAATCAGAACTGAATAGCATACATTTAGGTTAGAATAAATCTTGCTGAAGAATGTAACCTTCTTTACAGAGAATCCTACAAAGTAAGGAAGTGGATTTGTCAGTGTAGAATAGCATCTAGCTAGCAGTCCACATAACAACATCTCCAAATACACCATTGCAATACCTACAAAAATTCAGAAAGGCATGAGAACTGGAAAAAACCTTGGAAACTGAAAGAGACAGCCACATCATTGCCAAAATCCCAACAATTGGAAACCAAAGGAGCTAAACTGAGGCAACCCACAAATGATCGCACAACACATATACTACCCAGAAAATAATTGGTAAGAGGTTTAAATCTCCATTTATTATTTACCTCTGACTCAGTGACTCAGGAGTCATGCTCAGTTATAAAACGAGGCAGGTGCCTCAGTCCTACAAGACTCACTTCCTCTGTATCCACCTTAGTTCCTTCCAAATTTCTCCCATTCAAAATAAATGGAGATTTTAAAGCTAAGAAAAATAACAGATCTAAAAAAGAGATACATTTACGTTGACATGGAAGACACTAATAGAAATGTTAGTAAGTAAGGGCTAATCACAAAGAACATTAGCGATACTGTAGATAGGAGACTACAGTCTTTTGGTACTTTTCATGTTTCCAAGCATTTAGGTATGGGCAATATGAGTTGAAGTTTGTCTGATTTCAACAAAGCTATGGTAAATGAATGGCTATGGGGCAATGGAAATCAGCCAAGAGCCTCACTTATTTGCCTCCTGTCTGCCCTCAATCTGTGATGAAGACAAATGGAAAAACCAAGCAGACAGACTTTTTCAGTTGGTGTTAGTGATCCACACACTGAGTACACTGTCCTTCAATGTAGAGTCTCCTGACTCATGTTTAAGAGCAGTATTTTCAAATCAATTTTATTGAGGCCAAATTGGCATTAAGCAAAACATATCCACAATTCAACGTTTTGACAAAGATATACTCCCACATACTACCATGCCAATCAAGTTATATATAAAACATTTCCATCATTCCAGAAGGTTCTCACATGCCCCATTGTAATCAATCTTCTCCCTCATCCCAAAGAATCACTGATTCTAATTTCCACAGCTACAGATTGGTTTTGCCTTTGCTGAATCTTAAAATATGCACTTTTTGTCTCTAGCTTCTTTCACTTGGCACAATGATTTTAATATTCATGTTGTTAAATGTATCAGTCATTCATCCCTCTTTATTGCTGAGTATTCCATTGAATGAAGATGTCATTATTTATCTATTTACCTATTGACAGATATTTGTGTTGTACACAGATTTAGGCTATAGAGAATAAAACTGCTATGAACATTTATATAAACTCTCTTGTGAGCATATGCTTTCAGTTTTCTTAGGGAAATATCTAAGAGTAGAATTGTTGGATCATGTGGCCATATTTATTTAACTGGACAAGAAGCTGCCAAACTCCTTCCCAAAGTGACTATACCATTTGATACTCACACCCAAAGTGACTATGCCTTTTCATACTTACACCAGCAGTATTTGAGCATTTCAGCTGTTTCACAACCTTGCCATCACTAGCCTTGTCTTTTTCATTTTAGGCATTAAGAGCAGTATTTTGATGAGCTAAAAAGGCAAAGAATACATTTGTTTATTTGTGTTGTTTAGTTTGTTTTGATTTTTATCTGTCCTGCAGTCCTTATTTTGAAGAACTGCTGCTTCCCAAATTCATATCAAATGCATGATATGACACAGGACATACCATGTGTACCTAACAAGATTCTTTTCACCATGCCTGTCTTCTAGGCCCTTGGTCACTTTTTTCCTCCTCAGTTGCTTCTGGGGACTTAAGCCTTCGCATGGCCACCTGGTCCCCTTTGCCTCATCCTCTGGATCCTCCTTGACCTTTCTGGACTCAGAAGAGGCACATGTCTGTCCCAGGGCATGTGATGGGCACAGTCTAGAAAGGTAGAAGATCAATCTCCCTTTGGGATAAAGTTTGATTAATGGCAAATAGGAGACAGGATAAAGCTAGCACATAAGTTTCTTACTGGAGTGAACTGAAGCCCAATTGTTTCCTCATGACTCACCATGAAGCAGTGGCCACAAGGTCCTGCATCACTTTACATGCTCCTGCTTTCCTGCCTCACTTCCTTTTTCTCTCACTCTCTGCCCTGGAATTTGAACTTCCAATAAATCATTATTATTTAAATCTTGCTTCAGACTCTGTTTTTAGGGGACTCAGATTCTCCCTGGGTTCTTTCTCCTGAGTTATTGTGATCTTCATCCTTCTTAATGCCCTTTTGTTCAACCTTTCATTGATTTCATGAGTCATCCAGGCTCTTTCTAATAAATTCCATTTTGGTTAAAGTCAGTTTCTGTTTCGTAAAGCCAAATAAACCTAACCTATTTTTCAGACAAGTGTATAATTTGGTGGAATATTAGAATATATCTCTGTAATAATTTATCTTGCAAAAGAGGAGACTAAGGATCACAGAAGCTAATGAAGTTAATAATCTGCTGCAGAAAATTGCATAGAATAACACTTGGCAAATAGTAGGTGCTAAGTAAATACTTGCTGGACCTGAATCAGGGAAACCTGGTTAGTACTGAATTTTTTAAGTAGTACTTGAATTCAAAGCCCTGTCAACTTCTTCTTATACTACATTTTATTTCAAATCCAAGATATGAACAGGAATGATTTTCTCTTACATGCAGTGTAAAGGATTCTCTGTGATTATCTGTCAGCTGATGTGATTCTTCATCCAAATAGTTATGTCTTGTTTAGATTGCACTGTCCTCTGAAATAGAATTTTTAATTTTCTCTGATTTCAAGAATAGTACATCTGACAAATCTTGAAAGAAACGAACAAAACTGGAGGATTTATAGTACCATCTAAGAAGGCCAAGTGTAAAGCTTAATTAACACACAGTGATATTAGCACAGGGTAAACAAAATAACCAACAGAACAGGGTTCAAAAATAGACCTTGTTGGTCGCATGGGATTCAATGGGGAATTTTTTTCTCTTTTGGTTCTGGGACCATTAGATATCTATATGGAAAAAATATACCTTGTAATCTACTTCACAATAAGCATGAAAATAAAACCCAGATTGACTATAGACCTAAATATAAAATTTTAAATAATAAGGATTTTAGAGAAAAATATAGAACATCTTAATGGTCTTGATCTAGGCCAGGGGTCCTCAAACTAGAGCCCGCGGGCCACATGCAGCCCGCTGAGGACATTTATCCGGCCCGCCGGGTGTTTTTGCCTCCGCTGCCTCTCCTGTTTGGCAGTGGACTCATCCCAGGCTCCAAAATCTGTTAGCAGAAAAACCATTGGTTGCATTCCCAAACAAAACATGTGTGGATTCACTGGAAAAGTTGCAAAAGGAGTTCCGATTTAAATTTAAAGAGCTTCATCTCCATGAATAGGACATACAGCTTTTCCATAACCCATTTTCTACTGACATTGAAAATGTGGAGGTCAGTCCCTGAAGTCGCCACCCCAGCCACCCCTCTGCCAGCTGCTCTGGCACTACCTTGGGCGGGCATCTCCGGCAAGCGGGAGCCAGGCACTGACGGGTGCAGCGGGGGCGACCTAGAGCTCCTACGATTCGGTTCCAGCTCTGCGCTGTGGCGCCTTTCCGGCTTCTCCCTGGGGCTGGCTAGTGGCGCCTGGATGTTCTAAGAACGTTTCCACTGTTGCTCAGAGGACACATGCAGTGGGATTCAGAATTCCTGGAGAATTGCCTTTGTGAGAAGCTGGAAGTATTTCTTTAAATTCTGTCTCTTAGTTTTTCAAAGAAACATCAAGAAATATGAACATTAGTAATGAAGAGTTTGACCACCACTTGCTTGATGAAGGTTTGACTGCCAAGGACATTCTGGACCAAAAAATCAATGAAGTGTCCTCTTCTGATGATAAGGATGCCTTCTATGTAGCAGACCTAGGAGATGTTCTGAAGAAACACCAAAGATGGCTAAAAGCTCTTCCTCGTGTCATTCCCTTTTATGCAGTCAAATGTAATGACAGTAGAGCCACTGTGAAGACCCTCGCTGCCATTGGCACAGGATTTGACTGTGCTAGCAAGACTGAAATATAATTGGTGCAAAGTCTCGGGGTGCCTCCAGAGAGGGTTATCTATGCAAATCCTTATAAACAAGTGTCTCAAATTAAGTACACTGCCAATAATGGGGTCCAGATGATAACTTTTGACAGTGAAGTCGAGTTGATAAAAGTTGCCAGAGCACATCCAAAGGCCAAATTGGTTTTGCAGATTGCCACTGATGATTCCAAAGCAGTCTGTCGACTCAGTGTTA
>CAUYRH010133035.1:0-96542 GCA_963574655.1 Perodicticus potto
GTCCCAGCTACTCGGGAAGCTGAGGCAAGAGAATCACCTAAGCCCAGGAGTTGGAGGTTGCTGTGAGCTGTGTGACGCCACGGCACTCTACCGAGGGCAATAAAGTGAGACTCTGTCTCTACAAAAAAAAAAAAAAAAAAAGAAAAAAAAGAGAAGTAGGAAGATGGCAAGGCATATTTGAAAGGATAGGGTGGCCATATGGTGAAAAACCGTGATGTTATGGATAAATTTTATTATATTTTAATACAAGGAGGCAGGGCGGTTCCATGGTTGGTTAACCCAGGAGCTCAGTGACATCAAAGATCCAGGCCTTTTCCATCCGCCATTTTACATTTTCAATTGGTCAGCAAAGTCCTCCCTCTTGGCCTCAAGATGGCTGCCACCCCTCAGATATCCTGGCCTTATCCAGTTATAATGGCTAACACGCAACTGAGGGTCAGGCAGCATTCTAAGCCCTTTGGATCTGTTAAGTATATTAATCTGCTCAACAACCCTGTGAGGTAGGAACTCTTACCAGTTTTATAGATAGAGACATTGAAACCTAGAGAGGTTTAGTCCCTTACACAGAATCACACAATTAGGAAGTGATAGGGCTGGGATTTGAACTTGGGCATTTGGTCTCTAGAGCCACAATAGTGTCCTAAGGCTGGAAAAGAAAGCCTACATGTCAGTGGCAGAGATTAGAATCGAGGATCGTAGGCATTTCCCTCTTTACTTCTTCCAAGTGGTGTTTCTAATGCTTTCTGGCACAAATATGATTTGCCAAAGTTCTGGAGCTTAATCTGGCATCTATTATGCGGGAATCAGACCTTGAACCAAGGCCCTCTGGAGAAATCTACTCCTACAGCAAGGCTTCTTTTGGAGATTTGACTTGGGCAGTCACGGGTGGCTCAACTAAGACTATTAGGAAGAGAATTGTATTTTGGTCTGAAGAAATGAACCCTAGCTCATGTGTCTAGCATTGGGTTTGGTTGTTCTATCTGATCCCTAGCGTGGAGCAGCTTCTTACTCTTCTCAGAAAGTTGTTCTTGGTGCTCAGAATGGGGAACAGCCTGACTCTGGGCTGCAGGCCTGACTTACTGAGAACTCATTTGCATTTGGGAAATGATGGCACTCCTGGGCAGTCTAGCAACTCACTTCTCACCAGGCTCATTCAACTTGGAATGGAAAAAGAAAACACCCTATTTTTCTTTCTTTCTTTTTTTTTTTTTTGAGACAGAGTCTCAAACTGTTGCCCTGGGTAGAGTGCTGTGGTGTCACAGCTCACCGCAACCTCAAACTCTTGGGCTTAAGTGATTCTCTTGCCTCAGCCTCCCAAGTAGCTGGGACTATAGGCGCCTGCCACAAGGCCCAGCTATTTTGATGTTGTTGTTGCAGTTTGGCCGGGGCCAGGCTCGAACCTGCCACCTTTGGTATATGGGGCCAGTGCCCTATCCACTGAGCCACAGGCACTGCCCTCACCCTATTTTTCTTTGCTTTATCTCAGTTAGTTTTTCCTTTAAACAGAGTTTGAGAGGTGGGGCCTTCAAATCCTGAGCTTGTACACCCTGATAGGGTCTTGTCAGGGAATAAGAAACTCTGATGTTTCCAAGCAGCAGAATCTTCTCCCCCGCAGCTGTGAAACTTATGCAACAGGAACGAAATGGTATTTCCCAGTATTTGCAACGTACATGGCAATGGGAACTCTAAAATTGTCCCTGCAGAAGAGAATTTCCCTATCAGTATCATTTTTTCCCTCCCCTGAACTGAAAGATTTTTTTATTCTCCATGTTCTTTTGGCAAATTTACCCAGCTATGTACTGTTTTAGGCCCTGCTCTGAGACATGTGCATGGGACCTAAGGGCTCTGGCTAGATACCCCTACTAGATAGAGAATGGGTGGGCGTGATGCTGAAGAAGGGAGGAGAGGTCAAGGTTGACACGGGGATAGGAAAAGAAAATCTCCCCCAGGTCATGATTGCTTAGTCATGTTCAGTGAGTCAGCCTGTGCCAGGATGAGCTGGGAGGCAGCCAGGCCCTGAGCCAAGGGAGTCCCCACTGATCCCGCTAAGTCTGAGTGCGCCCCATCTGAGTCACGAGACTTGGGGTGGGCAGTGACCTGAGGCAGAGTCCCCGAGGTGCCACCAACCAACTCTGGTTTCGCAGGCCCATCCCTTGTGGGCCTTAGAGAAGCTGAATGGATCTTGTTTATTTATTGCTTATTTGATGATTGTCGTTCTCCCCCTGCTTTGGACTGGATATGCCAGGAGGGCAGGGCCCTCATCTGTCCATGCTGTATTCCAGCCTGGAGCATAGTAGTATGCCCTCGGGACACACTTGTTGAGTGAATGAAGGAAGGAATTTGCTGCCTGTCTTTGCTGAATTCATCCTCTGTCCCCTTTGCTGGAAAATGCTGGCTCCACAAGGGCCTGGGACTTATTTGTTTCTTCACTTCAGCAGCCTCAGCACCTCACTCAGCGCCCTGCACACAGTAGGTGCATATGGCAGACACTTTTAGATGCCTACCCACACTAGTTCCCCTTCTCTCTTCACAATAGAACCCCCAAGTTGTCCAGGCAGCCATGTGCCAGGGGATGAAGCAGGATGTTTTGAATTGATGGTGACATTTTTTTTTTTTCTTTTGGATAGAGTCTTGCTCTGTTACCCCAGGTGGAATGCAGTGGCCTCATCATAGCTCACTGCAATTCTTGGGCTCTAGCGATCCTCCTGCCCATGTAGTTGCTGGCACACGCTAGCTACCATGTTCAGCTAACTTTTTCTGTCTTTGGGAGAGACGAGGTCTCAGTCTTATTCAGACTGGTCTCAAACTTCTGACCTCCAGGGATCCACTCACCTTGGCCTCCAAGAATGCTGGGATTACAGGCGTGAGCCAGTGCACCCAGTCTGATGGTGGCAATCCTTGTCAGGTACTCTTCAAGGGTGGTCATTTGACCCAGCTCTGATCTGCTGGGGGCTTAAGTTTTTTCCCCAGGAAAGAAAAGGCAAGGAGGAAAAAGAATCTTTTTTATCCTTTTCCCGGCTTTCAAGTTGTGTGGAGGTGATGTTTCTGTTTCAGCAGCCATTTTGTGATTCTGAGGCCCAAAACCTTGGGAGAAAAAGCCACCATGGTGAAGCCACAATGATGTCAAGTCCTGAGCCAGCCTTAGGAAACAACCTCCTCTGGGACTCCTGCTCAGTAAATAATGTCTTCACGTTTTAAGTCCATTTTTTTCTCCTCCTTGTAGCCAGATGCAACCTAATGCAGTATTCAGTCCATGAGATGAATAAATGAAAGCTTTCATTCCCTGAGCACTTACTATGTACCTTCTTCTATGTACCTTCTATGCATTTACTCAGGAAACCTATGATGTGGATCCCCGGTTCACAGATAAGCACAGAGAACTTAAGTACCCCATTTAAAGCTGTATCATTTTTCAGTGCCATTATTATCACTGTGGATGGGGATGAATGTGGAGAAATATTCCAAAGGATTCTGAGGGAGTGACAGAAGGTCTAAGACATGGGAGTGGGCCAGAGATGGGCTCCATTACAAATGTGGAAATGTTTTCTAGGCAGGGCCAATTCTTTGGTGAAGCATGGGATTTGAGTGTAAAAATTAAGATTAAAGATTAAAGCTAATCTTTCTTGGCCAAGGGCTGAGAAGGGGAAAATAGCATTTGTTGAGCACCTACTGTGTGCCACCTATCTTCTATCAGTGGCTTTCAAATGGGGCTGATTCTGTCACCTAGGGGATGTTGGCAGCGTTGGGAGACATCTTTGGTTCTTACAATTAGGGAGGGAGTGTTATTGGCATCTAGTAGGTATGGGATACTGCTAAATCTCCTGCAATGCACCAGAAGGCCTTCCCACAACAAAGAATTATCTGATCCCACATGTCAATAGTCCTTAGAGAAACTGCATTATTTGCATTTTGCTCTCACAAAGACTCCCATTTTACAGATTAGACAACCAAGGCCCTGGGAGATGAACTGTCTTGGCCAAAGTCACCCAGCCTGTTACATCTGAAACTGGGATACAAATATAAGCCTTTTTCATTGCATGGCCTATGTGTATTGCCACTATGTTCTGTACTTGTGGTGGAAAGGATTAAAAGACCAGACAACTAAGGCTCAGCTCAGAGAGGTGTTATGACCAGTCTAAAGTCACATGCAGAGCTACTCCAGAGACTATTACTATTTTGTCAGAAACCCAGAACAAAAAGATAGCTGCTTTTTGGGCGCAAGTGACTCCACTATCTAAACCTGATAGGCTCACTTACCTCACATCCTTTTCTTCCTGGCTAGGAGAACTTAGTTACCCATGAAGGAACAGATCAAATGCCACTGTGTCCATGATCTCAAGGAAACAGAATTCTGAGAAGGCAGAAGCCACCCCATTCTCACCCCATGTCCTGAGGCACTTGGGAGTATTTTCCAGAGGCCAATGGGAGAACAGTCCTAGGACTTTGGAACGGAAATTAAATAAGTAATATTCCTGCCCCCCAAATGATTACAGTCTAAATGAGGAGATTGTATGAATCAACTAATCCACTGCAGAGACAACAGAGTTGCTGGTCTGTCAATAAGAGAGGGTTAGGGATTATGTGGGTAGGTTAGCCAGTGGGACTAGGCCAAAATGGCAGTTCACACATGCAATAATAATAAATGTTTACCGAGAACTTTCTAGGTGCTGGGTATTGTTCTAAGTACTTCCCATGGATTAACACAAAACCCTTCGCAGGACCCTTATAAATGAGACACCATTTTTATTCTCATTGTATTGATGAAAGAAACACAGAGGCAAGGAAAGCAGTCCAAGGTCATTCAGTGAGGGAGGAGCTGGGACTCGAACCTGAGCAGCTGACTTCAGGCCCCAGAACTCCCTCACCTCTCCATACTTTCGTGAGGCAGGTAAGGCCATTTGTCAAGCGGCTCAAATTTTTACCAAGGTCACACCATGCAGCCTGGACTAGAAGCCGAGTGTGTCCGCAGACGGAAGTGGGAGCTGGGGCATGGCACCTGCCATTTGCTTAATAACTCGAGAGCAGGTAATAATTTCTTCTGGAAAGGTGGAAAAGGTGGAAATTTCTTCATGAGGCAAAGGAGTTGAGAACAAAAAAGAAAGGAAGGAAAGAAAAAGAGAAAAGTGAGAGCAAGCCCGAGCCAGGCATATTCTTCCCAAGGTCGTAGCAGTGCCCGAGGGCACCCACAGGGCCCAGCAGGGGCCGCCCCTCTTTCTTCCCGGGGCCGGCGGGGGCGCGCGTGGCGGGGCGGGCGTGCTCCTGAGCGGCTCCGCCGCTTTTCCGACCCGCTGTTTACTCCGGCGAGAGCGGCAGCCGGCTGCCGGACCTGCGTGCGTGTGTCTGCGCGGCAGTGTCGCGTGTGTAGGGGTGGGGGCGGCGCAGCCCGCGAGAGTGGGGGGCGCCACGCGTCAGGGCGCGGAGTCGGTGCGCTCCATACGGCGGGCACGCTGCTCGGGGACCTCCCGGCGCCTCGGAGCCCCTTCCGGAGGGTTCCCGCCCTGGCCGCGCCGAGCTTCCGACGTAGGCTCCGGGCGCCGCGGAGCGCCTCTGCAGCCGAGAGCGGCGTGGCACTTGGCAGACGCTCCCTTGGCGGCGGGGGCGGTGGCGACGGCCGGGCCAGCCGTCTGGGAGCCCCGAGGGCCGGCCCCCTCCCGCCCCTGGTCCAGCCTCCGCACACTGCCTCCGCCCCCGGCCCGGGCCACCCGCCCCCCAGTCCCGCCCGCCGCGCCAAGCGCCCGGCCTGCCGCTGAGCCCGGCCCGTCGGCGCGCCCCGTCCGGGATGGGGCGCCTGGACGCCTGAGTCGCCGTTCGGCGCCACCTCCGAGCCGGGGAAGGAGTCAGCGCCGCGCGGCTGCGCTAGAATGGAGGTGCCCAGCAGCAGCGGCTGCAGCGACCCTAGCGGCGACGGGGCAGGGGAGGGTGCCCATCCGGACTCCCGGACCCCCGGAGCCTCTGCGCCCAGCTCCAGCCAGTGCGCGGCCGCCCGGGAATCGGAGCGCCAGCTGCGCCTCCGCCTCTGCGTTCTCAACGAGATCTTGGGCACTGAGAGGGACTACGTGGGCACCTTGCGCTTCTTGCAGTCGGTGAGTGTCACCCGGGGAGCGCAGGGGCAGCCTTCGCTCCGCCGACAGCCCAGCTGATGTCCCCACTACCTGTGGCCGCGGTTCCCCGGGGGGTCTAGAGTCGCCTTGGGGGCGCCCCGCTGGGCGCGCAGAGAAGTGGAGGAAATCCTGGCTCCTCCAGTGCTATGCTGTCACCTCTCTGGGAGGCCCCGCGGTCCAGCTGTAACCCGGGGTCTCCAGCACTCTGTTGCTCCCCACGGCGCGCGCTGCCCTTTTGTCTTTTCTTCCCTCTCCCCTCCTTTCAAATAGTTTTAAAATTAGTTACATCCGTGAGGCAGGGGTTCTGAAACCCAGACTCCCGGAGCTTTCGCTCCTGCGTCTTTTTCCTCAGAGCAACTTCGCCGCCTGGTGTATCAGCGACTACTCATCTCGGACAGACTTTAGCAATCGTAGAGCCTAGCGACTCTCCACGTTGAGTTGCGTAGGATAAAACCCAAAGCCCAGAGGAGGGATGGGAATTGACAAAACCCCTGGGTGGAATCTCTGATGCACACATTTTTGCTGGAGTTCGGGGAGAGTGGGTTTCAAACACACGTTTGGGCAGTACAGGCTCCCTAACTTCCCCTCCCCCTCAGTCTCCAAGTTGCAAAACCACAGCCTCAGGCTTTGTGAAATAACAACTGAGCGCTTGCTGTGTGCAAGGTACTTTACATGTGTCATTGGTTAGAGGCTTAACTTTCACAAGTGGCCCTTGAGGTAGGGAATCGAATTTCCCCCATTTTTTAGATGGGGAGAGTTTAGCTCCAGAGAGGCTGAGTAATTTGCCCAGGATCACACAGTTGGTTAAGTGGGGACACTGGGCTTTGAACTAGCGCAGTCCCAGCAGCCGCTCTAAACACCTATTTTATGCTGTATTTTAATTTTCTTTCTGTGAGAGAGAAAGGGGCTACTTCCTTACTCTCCTAGGAAGTGAGAAAACTGGCTAGAGGGTGGTGGGGGTGGGACAGAGATAGAGCCTTGGATGGAAGTTAGGAGACTATGGGGCTTTAATCTCTATGCCTCCTGCTGGGACCTCATTTACTCCCCTTCCCTGCTCCAGGAAGTCTTTTAATCCTGGTTCTGGAAGAGCTGGTGCGTGGGTGGCTCTTTTAGAGACCCTTAGAGCCAGGCTCTGCTGCTCCCAGTTTCTGGGATAAAGGGGGCGACTGGGGATCCTCTGGGGCTCTCAGTGACTTAGGGATGTAGTTGAGGCTGCATGAGATCTGAATTCCAACTAAGGAAGGAGAAAACCCAGGAGCCCTTCTCCCTGTGAAAGGAGGGGGGTGAGGGGGGCAGGAGGGGGGTGTGGGGGGGGGCGGGAGGGGGTTGTGTGGAGGCATTGAAAACCATTTGGCCAAAGTACTCTTCTAGAAAGGCCTGTAAAAATAAGGCAAGGTTGGCTCTCTTTCCTATCTCTTCCTCTCTCACTGTTTCAAGGAGGGGGAAAAAGGCATCTGCTCAGTTTGAAGCTGGCAGTTTCTGAATTAAAGATGCAGACAACCCTGGTATCTTTGAGCAATGTCAAATTCTACGGAACTCCTCACTTCTCCTTCTGAGCCACTCCCTGCTACCCAGTCTGGAAGAGAAACAGGAAACACAAACCAATTTTTATATTAATAGGAAAGAAAATATACCTGTCCCTCCTACGCCCCTGCCCTAGATGGTGCGGTTTATTTCAGAAAAGATACGGTTTGTGTTTGAGTTAGCTGTGGTTTTAAATCGTCCACGTGTTGAGTTAGAGGAAGCTGGAATAATGGAAATTGATTGGAGTCAACCATTCTTAGGATTAAAGAACAGAAAAACAAGATTTTTCTACTTCCACATTGTCTCCTGACACTTTTAATATGCTGAGCTCATCAAAGTTTTTTTTTTGTTGTTGATGTGTTAGTTTTGAGATGAGTTGGTTCTGTCTTTGACCTGTGTCTTGGACCATTCATGCCACTTGTCCTGACCTCAGTTTCCCTACCTGTAAAATAAAAGGGGGGATCCAGATTTCCTTTTTGTCTTGTCCTTGTGTGTGTCCCCAAGCCAGTGACAGAAACGGATTGATTGTGTAACCTGACCAGCCATACCTCATTTGTGAGCCACAGGAGTCCTCTCTCGTCCTGCTCCGTGATCAGTGGCCCCTAAACAACCCAAAGAAGGCCTCTTAGTTTTGAAAACCTGGGGCTTAGAGCTTCTGGAACTGCTAATTACCAAGGCTTTCCATGGCAGCGAGGCTGGCAGCCTGCAGGTTGTGATTTTCTTCTGTCTTCCCACTCTCTCTTCTCAGCCTTTGTACTTGCTAAGGGATTTTCCCCGCTGCCTCCTGGCTTGGAAGAATGCATGGTAATCCCTCTTTGCTTTTAATTCCTTGTGGTAGAGGTAGACCTTAAGGGATCGTGCTGGCCTTCCTGTGTCCCTGGTTTAAAGGTGCTGTCAGCCAGTGGAAAGGAAGACTTTGTGATAGGCGGAGCATTGTGGGGGATGCTGAGAAGCCAGGTCTGGCTCCTGCCTTTGAGGGGAGGAGAGTCTAGTCAGGGGTGACAAAAATGGGTATTTAAAAAAAAGAAAATCCAAGTGCAAGGCTGGGCTCTGGACTCAGCCTGCTCAGGGTTAAGTCCTTGTACTTGTGACCTTGGGTGAGTGGCCTAACCTTTTTGAGGCTTACTTTTCCTCATTTGTAAAATGGGAGATATAATAGATCCTATTGTACAGATTTTTTAAAAAGGATAAGTGAGATACAAATTGATATAAAGCATGTAGAACAGTGTCTGAAAGGTATTAAGGTATATAAATACTGGTTATTGTTATTATTTGATAATTAAACAAGTAATACAGGTGATTAGGGTTATAGTATTTTGGCATTCAGAGACCGGGGGTAATGAGGGAGGGCTTCCTGGAGGAAGTGTGGTCCTAGGCAACAGTGAAAGGACAGGAGCTCTGAGTGAGTTTCCTTTTGACCCTCTAAATTCCGGGCGCAGGAACTAGCGGTTTTGTTTGGTTCCGGGTCTGGGGCTTTGTGTTTCCTCTAGAACAGTGGTTCTCAACCTTCCTAATGCAGCGACCCTTTAATACAGTTGAGAACCGCTGCTCTAGAATCTCCCTATCTTTTCCCATCTCCTTCAGTAACTGGATTGCATTCCCCTGCCCTGTCTCCAAGGGGTCCTGTGAGTTTGGTGTTTTGTATGTGTTTAATATTAAAGAATTATGGAAAGGTAAGGACATCCCTCTCGTCGAGATGCTAGATCTGTCTTGGAGGACACCGCAGAAGTTGTGGGAGACAGTGCCCAGGTTTTTGACTTGGAACCTTGTATATCAATATTTACAAGCCCTGGCCCTCCTCTTGGGTTGTGTTCATCATGGTGAAAGTGATGACAATCATTACTATTTATCAGTTAACATTCTAAGCACTTTCCATGTGTCAATTCATTAAGTTTTCTCTATGAAGGGAGTGCTACTGTTATCATTTCGTTAATAGGTGAGGAAACGGAGGCAAAGTGTGTTTAAGTGAGCTGCCCTGGGTCATGTAGACAACATCGGGAAGATTAAATTTTGGGCTTCTTGACCCCAGAACTCATGTCCCCAGCTACTTTGCAGGTTGCCTCTGGCTAATAAAGCAAGGGCTTGGTACATGATTTTTTAAGGTGGCAGAACTGGGAATTGAACCCAGGTCTCTGTGCCCCTTAACTTCCTCCTGTTACTTCCCCTCTGTGACTTCTGTTCGTTCTTCTGCAGAATGGGCAGAACTGTGGAAGAATGGAATTGGCAGCTGCCAGGTTCCTTTTCTGTGCTTCGTGTCTGCTCATGGTGTGGGGGTTGAGTGGGGCTCTGGAGCCAGGCTGCTGGTGTTGAGATCCTGGCTTTCTCCTACACTGAGTGTAGGTGATCCTGAACAGGTCACTGACTTACTCTGTGCCTCAGTTTCCCTATCTTTACAGTCTTTATAACCAGCATAGTACATAGCACCTGTGTCACAGAAATGTCATGAAACTTGGATAAACCTGAGGGTAAATGTCTTAGAACGGTGCCAGGAACATTGGGTGCTTGGAATGTTGTGGCATTTTGGGGGGATATGCAGAAATGGGATTCCCTCTTTGGAGCTCAAAGGCTCCCAAGGCCTGAGTAAGCCATGGGCCCACCTGCCTCTTGATTGGATCAGCTCAGAGTCTCTGCCTGCAAAGGGAGGGACCTCGGGGGCAGGTGCCAGTGGCTCCTAGGGGGGTGGACCAGCTGGGCTGTGATGGGGAGTGAGAGGGAGTCTGGATGGTTGGGCAGAGGGACCCGTGGCTGGGGGTCGGTCAGCAGCTTTCTGGAAGGTCCCCTTGGCTGAGGACAGAGACCTGCCACTTTTAGGCACATGGGGTGGGGTCTGCCCTGATTCTGCTGGGGTCTCTGAGGAACAGATTGTGGACAAAGCACTCAGAATGCTTGCTGTGCTTCTGCTTTTTGGAGGAAGGAGACCAAAGGTTTTCTTCTCATTGGAGCTCTGCTTGCCAAACAAGAAACTGTGGTTTTGTGTTGTCACTATTTTTTGTTTTTTTGAAAGATTCTGTACTTCTAGTCTCACACTAGGAAGATGTGCCGGGGGTTGGGGCCACCTTTGATTCTTCAGTCATTGAGACAGAGTGACCTCCCCAGTGACTTGGGGAGATTTTCACGTTGTCCTGTTGTGAAAAGTGGGATGCTAAGAAGTAGATGTAGCACAATTCCGCTTTTGGAAAATAAATAAGAACCATAATGTATGTATGTATGTATAAGGTTACAAGAGCTTGGAGAAAAGGATGTAGAAAAAAGCAACCAGAAAGATAAAAAGGCAAAAATATGTGCTAAGAAGTCCCTGTTGTAACACTCTTTTCATATAAAATTATGTGTATATATATGCAAATACAATTTTTAAAAAAATTATGACAGAAATAATTGTATTTTCAGCATAGTTATTGGATTAATGCAACAATAATAGTAATAATAACTTGTTAATATTTATACATTTGCAAGCCCTTGTGTAAAGCTTCCTTATGTATTAACTCAAAAGCTGCAAGTATTCGTATGCTTCCCATTTTACAAGTGAAAGACACAGAGAGACCACGTCAGTTTCCTGAGATCACACAGCCTGACAGAGCTGGTGTTTGAACCTGGGCAGTCTGGCTGCATGGCCCAAGCAAGTTCTTCCTTGCCACTACCTTGGATTGTTCCATTGTTATGCTGGATTCATATGCAAAATTTCTGCCTTTCTGAGATCTCTGGGCTGTTCAAGTGGGTAAGAATTAAGCCAAAAAGTTGAGGTAGCCTGGGCCAGGCCACCTTGTATTGGGCTGAATGTCATCTGGAAGTCAGTGAAAATCTTTTGTTTTTTGAGTCTCACTTTATTGCCTCTGGTAGAGTGCTGTGGTGTCATAGCTCACAGCAACCTCAAACTCTTGGCCTCAAGTGATTCTTTTGCCTTAGCCTCCCAAGTAGCTGGGACTACAGGCGCCCGCCACGACACCTGGCTACTTTTAGAGGCGGGATCTTGCTCTCATTCAGGCTGGTCTCGAACCTGTAAGCTCAAGCAATTCATCCGCCTCGGCCTCCCAGAGTGCAAGTATTACAGCATGAGCCACCAGGCCTGGCCCTTACTGAAAATCTTTTGATGATTAAAAACTTCTGGGCTCGGCGCCTGTGGCTCAACGGGCTAAGGCGCTAGCCACATACACCTGAGCTGGTGAGTTCGAATCCAGCCCGGGCCCGCCAAACAACAATGATGGCTGCAACCAAAAAATGGCCGGGCATTGTGGCGGGCGCCTGTAGACCCAGCTACTTGGGAGGCAGAGGCAAAAGACTTGCTTGAGCCCAGGAATTGGAGGTTGCTGTGAGCTGTGATGCTATGGCACTCTATCCAGGGTGACAGCTTGAGGCTCTGTCTCAAAAAAAAAAACCTTCTGTGTCAGGAGTGAGATGGGCCCCACTTTTGGGGTGTGGTAAGCAGAGCTAAGTACAGGTGAAACCATAAAGATGGTTTAGACTGCTTTTCTCAGGTATTTATGGAGCACATGCTGTGTATTCCAGGCAGTATTTTAGGCTGTGAGAATGCAGCCTTAAATAGGGCGGACATGGTCCTTGGCCTTATGAGAAGGAGAACCCGATGGAGATGGTAGAAATAGTGCTTTTGAATGAGCATGTTCTTCAGATACTGGAAACCCATCTACTATTACTCTGGTGTTTGCCATGGTAACCATTTATCCCTTTTAAGAAGAGATGGATGGGGTTGGTGTCCCTGGCTTTCAAGACTTAGGGCACCCATTTCTTGGAGAGTATCCTCCTTTATCACACAGTACGCTGAAAACCTTTAGGCCTCACAGCTCCCTTTCTTAAAGGTTTTGCGAGAGTTAAGTCTTTGAAGCAAAGCAGGTAATGCCTGGCTGCAAGATAACCTCACCTCTCCAGTTTTGGTGACTTTCTTTTCCAACAGACATGGGCTTTCCAGAATCCTGATGGGAGGTGGGCGATGGGGTGGGCTGTGCTGGCCTCATACTCCAGGCACAGGGCCAGGTTAGAGCTGATTCTTGCCCTAGAGGTTAGGAGACACAGAATCTGAAAGGAAGCAAGGCAGGTCATTGGGTCTGAATCTCCTTGTTTTGCTGGTGAGATGAGCCCGCAGAGGGGAGATGGGCACTGATTAAGGGCATCCGCAGTGCCACTTGTTAGGTTCCATCCTCAGGGATCTGGGGAGAGGGCTCAGTGTCCCACATCCTTTTCTGGGGATTTGTGTTTTAACTAGCATCAAAGTTCCCTCTTGTCCTACAGAAGGCATTTCTGGAAGGTGATATGGGGTACATCCCACTGCTCTCCCAATCCTTAGTCCTGTGGACACGTTAGGGCTGATCATTCTTTGTTGTGGGGCTTTCCTGTGCATTGTAGAGTGTTTAAAAGCACCCTTGGTCTTTACCCACTAGATACCAGAGGCACCCACTTCCTCAGTGGGGACAATCAAAAATATCTCCAAACGTTGCCAACTATTGTAGGCATGTAGGATACCCCGGCTGAGAAGCGCTGGGCTGAAATCTCCTCTGGCTGCCAACTCTGTTTCCAGATTGTTTTGGGGCACTTACATGCCTTTGTTGAAATATACAGGATCGATGTGTGTTCATGCAAGTAGCCAGCTGCCGTCTGCTTTTCCTTCTAGCAGTGTGTGTCTTGGGCTTTTCCACAGACTCTAGAATAGGTGGCCTGAGTTCAGATCCTGCTCTGCCCCTGCATGACTTTGGGTATGTCCCTTTGCCTCTTTGGGGCCTGGTTTCGTCATCAGCAAAATGGGGGTGAGAGCAACAGTCTGTGGAAAGTGGGTGGCCAGGCTGAGTGCAGAGAAAAAGTCAGGGCTCACCCCAAGGCCCACTGCAGACTCATCCCTTCTCCATGAGGAAGCACCAAGGAAGAAGGGGAGCCTTCTAGCCTCACAGCTCCATGTGGGGAGATTATATATATGTATATATATACATTTTTTATTTTTATTTTTGAGATTTGGTCACATTCTGTCAACCAGGCTTGAGTGCAGTTATGTGATTATAGCTCACCACAGCCTCAAACTCCTGTGCTCAAATGACCCCTCCATCCCAGCCTCTTGAACCACCATGCTTAGCTAATTTAAGAAAATCTTTTTATAGATAGCTGGGCGCTGTGGCTCATGCCTGTAATCCTAGCCCTCTGGGAGGCTGAGCTGGGAGGATCCCTTGAGTTCAGGAGTTCAAGACCAACCTGAGCAAGAACAGGAGCCCGTCTCTACTAAAAATAGAAAAAATTAGCCGGATGTTGTGGTGGGAGTCTGTAGTCTCAGCCAGTGGGAGGCTGAGGGGGATCCCTTGAATCCAGGAGTTTGAGGTTACTGTGAGCTAGGCTGATGCCATGGCACTCTAGCCTGGGGCAATAGAGTGAGACTTTGTCTCAAATTTTTTTTTTTTTTTGCAGAGATGGAGTCCTGCTGTGTTCCCCAGGCTGGTCTTAAACTCCAGGCCTCAAACAGTCCTCCTGCACTAGCCTCCCACAGTGCTGGGATTACAAGTGTGAGCCACTGTGCCCAGCCACCATGTAGATTTTATTTTCTTGGCTCTGGGAGGACCAGGAGGGAATCTGTCTACTCCTTTTTTCTTGTGGTTAGACACTCAATCTGTGTTTACCTGCCTGGTTTCTTCCCCAGTGTGGAACTGACAGATGATCCCTTCATTCTGGGCCAGGCCAGGAGAGGTTGTTTCAGGCTGACAGGACCAGGACCTGAGGACTTTCCCTCTTGCTCTGGAGGGGGGTGGCTTCTGTGAGGGGCTTTTCTCAGGAGAAGCGAGGCCAGGGCAGGGTGTCGGTGGTCAATGCTATAAGTCATCTGCTTTTTTACTCAGTATGCGCACTCTCAGCCAGGCACTGTACTGAGTGCAAACATTTGGCAGGAACGGGATGGACAAGCTCTCTGACCTCAGGGAATTTTCAGACACACAAAAAGAGAACTCTTGTGAAAAGGACAAGAGTTGTCATGATTATAACATTACTTGCAGCCCTACTGTGTGCCAGGCACTGTGCTAAGTGCTTTGTGTGGATTATCATTTTTTAAAACTAGGCCATTATTTTTAATATTTATTATACCGTGAATTCATAGGGAAAAGGTTCTAGTAGCTCAAGGAGGCGGGCACCTTGCCATTGAATGTGACAAAGTGAAGCATAACTATTATGCCATGAATTCCTGGGGAATAGGTTCTAGCACTTTATGTCACTGTTACATGGAGTCCGTTGGTTATCTTGTGTGCTATGCTGTACATCTATTATGCCATGAATTCATGGGGAATAAATAAGTTCCAGCACCTAATATCACGGTTCCGTTGGTTCTCCTATGTGCTATGTTTATGCCTATTCTGCCATGAATTCATAGGGAAAGGGTTCCAGGAGCTCAGGCTCCTTTCCATTGGTTCTCACGAGGTGGGCTTCTTTGGGTGGAGCAGGCTGGCACTTCAGTTGAACCCAGGTACCTTTCTCTTTGGCTTCCTTCTTTTTCTGATCATTTTCCTTCATGGGTTTCAGGAAGCTATCTTGGCTCTTAGGGTGCTTTAATAGGCTCAATATGAACATTAATCCTCTTGGCAAGAATCTTGCCCTTAACTTGTTTGTTTACAACAATGCCAACAGCACACTGGGTAACATTGTAGACTCTCACCAGTTTTGCCATGGTAACATTTGTGTGACGTGCCTTTTTGAACAATACCCATTCCCTTGATGTCTACAATATCAGCTTTCTTGTAGATTCTCATATATGTGGCCAAAGGAACAACTCCATGTTTTCTAAAAGGCTTAGAGAACGTGAATTGGGTGCCTCTCCCCTTTGCCTTTGTGTTTGTCGTTTTGATGAATTACTGGAAGGTGATGTCTCCAGCTGAAAGGCACTTCTACTATTCTTGAGACCTCAGCTGCCGTAACTGAAGCTCATACCAGGTCGGGCCCTCCTGTAGTAGATCTTTTAATCACTACTTATCATGTCCTCATGTTCACCCTTCCTTCTATTTATAATCATGCTTATGACCTGTGCCTGTTTAGGTGATATCCAGCCACCCCCCAGGCCTGGAAGCTCTAAGGGGCAGACATCATACCCACTTTATTTGCCACTGTTCACCACGTATCTAGGGCACTGTGGGATCCACCCAAGCACGTGTGGGGTCAGCGTTTATTTGTCCGTGCATCCAGTAGCAAATAGTATGGTACAAGAGAAAGACAGCAGATTGTGGAATTAGACACACCTGAATTTAAATCTAATCGTCACATTTTAATTGTCTAGCATCAGATGAAAAGGGCTCTCAGCATCTCGCGTTCATTTCTCATCTTCTTTGATCTTTCAGTTGAACGTTCACTTTTTTAAAAATGTAAAAGTAATGAGGGTACTAGTCTTTGGTTACTTGTTACCAAGTTCAAGTTTGCAGTTGGACCCCTCAGCTGGGGGGTCTGCTGAACACTCCCTCCCCCCGCCTGCTACCCCTTCTAATCTACATTTGTGTTTTATCTTTCATCGGGACGTGTAGTTGTTTATATACTGGTTTCATATCAGTGTTGAGTACGGGGGACACTTTTTACCCCCAGAGATTCAGAAAGAGAATTGTAAGACAGCGCAGGCCCCACAAATTGAGGAGAGTGGTTTTGAATAAAAGTGAGTGTTGATCCCAGAAACTCAGTGCTGCGTGCCGCCTGGCGCCGACTCAACCTCCTCCTTCTCCACCTCAGACACATTCGCCCTTCTCTTCCTTTGCCCTCAAGGTGTATGGCACCCTTCTCCTCATCTTAGCACAGCCCTCCAGGATCTCTACAGCCCCAGCCCGAATTTGGGGGCTGTCTCTTAATATCTCCACGAGAGCGCAGTGAAAAAATACCATGTTTAGTACCAGAGTCGTGCTGGCATGATGTTCCTCCACCATTCTTACCAGTGATGTCTATTTTGAGGTTTAAAATGATGTTATAGTGAGTTGATAAATGATATTTTGATAAAATTGATAAAGGGAATTGATAAAATGGCATCTTAGTGAATCTTGCTATATATTTTCAGGCTTAAATGATATTTTAGGGAATTGTGTATAGTTTATTCCTAATCACTGTGGGAGATGTGTTTGTCCCAGCACCAGTTCAGGTTCAATTATGTTTTAATGAGAAATTTTTCTGTGCATGTGCAATCAGTAATACAGGGCGTCGCAAAAGTTGCCATATGTAGGAAATTATGGCTAAATTATCTTTATTTACAAAATATTCATTATGATATTTTACAAAGAGGTGGCCAACACACAGACGATATTTTGTAAAAAATTTTAATGAATATTTTGTAAATAAAGGTACATTTGACCACAATTTTCCGTTTCCCCTGTGGATGTTGACTCACGGGGTGACTTTTCAGATGCCTTGTACGAGGCTGCATGTACTGTCAATGTGAAACATCTTATGTTCTCAAAGATCAGAAATTCCTTCTGAACCATTCACAGGACTCTGAATTTAAATTCCGTCTTCAGCAATTAGAGATTTAGATTATTCAAGACAATGAAAAGCAAGCAGAAAGCAAAATCTGGATCCTGACATTAAGCCCAAAAGAAAGGGCAGATCCTAAAAATATCTTCAAAAAAGGTCAGACATCAGGGTAAGAAATACTTCATCCAGACATATTTGTGTACAAAAGAAGGTATCTCCGAACCAAGAAGAATCTGAAATGGCACGGCCTTCCGTAAGAGGGAGGAAAAAGATTTAACTGACACTGATTCAGTGAAAATCAAATGCTATTGATCCGAAGGATTTTTCTTTGTGTTTAAGTACCTTGTGCTAAGTCGAGGCATTTTCTTTGATAAAAATGTATCAGTTACACGGTTTTGGGCTTCCTATTATGAGTTTTTGAGTAACCCATGGGTTATGGAGAAACTTATTTTTAGGTTCCCTGCAGTCCAAAAAAACAAGAAAAACAAAAATCAGTCAGGCTACAGCTGTGGAAGGTACAACGGGGCATTGAGGCTGGATCTCCAAGAAGCTTTTGCCCAACAACCTTGTCGTGTCATCTCTGAAATGAGTTGCTAGAGAGGAGTTGTGTCAAAAGATAAAAATTTCAGTGTGGATCTGCTAAATATCTACCATCAAACAGTTATAACTCAACCATATACCAGAAAAACAATTGTCTTCAGACTTAAATCCTAACTGTTTTTTTCTCTAACTAGAAAAAGAAAAAGAAATACTAAAAATATTTTCCATGATAAACACAACGTTACATCATAATTGGCTGTCAGGCAGGCTTAAATACCCAAAACTTAAAAGCAAAGTTTCTAAGTAACTGGAAACGATGGTGCCTGTAGTAAGTGTGAGTCACTTGACCTGAACATGAACCCTTCAGGTATTTATTCAAGGCCATTTACAGTTACCTTGTACTACTTTAAATAAGCTTTCACATTTGATAGCTGAGTCAGCATCAGGTTAAAATATAGAAATTAGAATACAGGGCGGCACCTGTGGCTCAGTGGGAGGGCACTGGCCCCATATACCAAGGGTGGCAGGTTCGAGCCCGGCCCCAGCCAAACCGCAACAAAAAAGTAGCCAGGCGTTGTGGTGGGCGCCTGTAGTCCCAGCTACTCAGGAGGCTGAGGCAGGAGAATCACCTAAGCCCAGGAGCTGGACGTTGTTGTGAGCTGTGACACTGCAGCACTCTACCGAAGGCGATAAAGTGAGACTCTGTCTCTAAAAAAAAAAAAAGTTGAAAAAAATTAGAATACAGAAATAGGCAGACCTTACTCTCAGGAACAGTACAAAGCATTTGAGCCTACTCGACAGAGGAAGGAAAACTAAACAAACCATAATTTCTCAAGAACCCAGAATATTTGATACTGGGGGAAGAGTGGGGAATTTGGCACAACACAGTAGGCCTCAAGGAGATAATCTATTATAGACAACAGCAATAAAACAAACAAACAAACAAAAAATATCCATATTAACCATAGTTACAATTTTTATACAAGTAAGAAGGAAAGATCAGGGAGATGTCTAAGAGTAAATAAGAAGAAAAGCAGATGATTTCTGCCTCCGAGAGAATTGTCCAGGGAGGGAACTGGCAAGATGGGACGTAGCACGACTGACTTTGTGAAATTTTCACTGTCATCCCAAAATAACAAATTTAGCCCTCCGTAAAGCAGGTTACGTAATGAGGACTTCCTCTAACCCTCTGAGCTGGGAAGATAAGAAAACAAAACACCAATAAACTCTCAAAATAAAAAGGATTAGCTTCTTGGACTTTTTCTGACTTCAGAGTGCTTAGTACTTAAAAATCAGAACAAAGAAAATGGGGTAGTCTCTCTTTTCTCACTGCCAGTCAGCAAAAGGTTTTGTGTAACAGGAGTAAGTCTTGCTAATCTTTACTTTTCCCTGAGATGGGTGTCAACAAATAGCTATTAAGTGGGAAAAAATCAATGAGTTAATGGGCAATTGAATGAAATCTACATCAATGGTTTGGGCTGAAGACGTCCTCTCTCTGGTGTGTACAACATTTTTGGTAGCCAAGCAGATAAAAATGTAATGCAACTGGGGGGCCTCCTTTTATACACAGGTGCAAGTTTCTATCTGGCCCTTTTCTCTCTGGGGACTTCATCCTTTGACTCTCCTGCGCTGTATCTGCTCTTGTCCGCCAACCACAGTGGCTTAATTTGAAACTCCTTATCTCTTGCTTGGATTCTTGCCATCACCTGCTAATTGCACTACAGATCTCCTTCATCTTTGCCCTGCAATCCGTCTCCACATGGGCCTCTGAGTATAAAACAGACGATACCACTTTCCTACCAGGAAAAAATGTAACTGTTAGACCTAGTTAGAACAGAGTCAAATTCAACCGCCTAGCCTGTTGAAGGAGTCCTCATCTGGGTCTGTTTATATTTTCCAGTGAAATTTTCTTTAGTTTTTAATTTCAGATTAATATGAGGGCACAAGCAATTAGGTTACAATATTTGCATTTGTTAGGCAAGGTCCTTGTTACAGTTGTGTCCCACACCCAAGAGGTGTCCATACCCTGTTCCATTGTGCCCATTAGGTGGGAGCACACCAATACCCCTCCCACCTCTCTTTCCTTCCCTCTCTTCCCCCCTCTTCCCAACTTGAACCGAGTTTTTCTCTTGTGGGGGCATCCAGTGAAATTTTAACTCACTCTTTGCAAACTCTAAGTTTCTTACTTCACTTGGTTAACTGTCTTGTCCTTCACCTGACATAAACAAGGGAAACCTTATTCCTTTCCCAAAGACCCAGCCATCTGCCTGAAAATCACCCGGCTATAACCAGACATGTCACTTAAATGCCACTGTTTACTAACCATCTACCCTGTGCCAGGCATCTGTTAAACATTATAAGTACTTTTTTGTTTAATTCTCAGAACCTTCTGAGACAAGTATGATTAGGACAAGTGGATAGCCCGGAAACCGAAATTTAAAGCTAAATATAAACTCTCCTACGTTTACACAGCTAATAAATAGATTTGAGAGCTCAAGTGAACTAGGCCTGTCTGACTCCTAGGTCCATTAAATTTAATACTTCCTTAAACCTAATTTATCTGTGTTTCTAGAATATCTTTACTGGTACCTGGACGCAATGTTATGATCTAAAAAATGTTGCCCCAAATTCTCTTGCAGAACTTAATACATTATAGTTATTTGTTTACACCTCTCTTTCTTTAAGTATACTGAGTCCTTGAAAGTGCTCATCTAACTTCATGTTTTCCAAATGATGAGCCTGGTGGTTAGGTAAGGAAGCTTCAATGTTGGGGGAAACAGGTGGGGACAGTGTGTGAGCGTAAAGTCCTCCATTCCCGGTGAAGAGAGATGGGGGGGGGGGCATATGAATAATTTCCGAACAAAAGTTTATGAACACTAGAACATTCTACTAATGTTATGATAATGTTTTATAGACATACTCTTTGTATTCCCAAAGTATGAGAGAAGATTCAATAGATATTAGAACTGACAGCAAGGCAGAAAGTATAGGCTTCATGACAACAGAAAAAACTGGGCAGTTTTTCTATTGGATTTGTCTTTATAAAATCATCTCCGCAAGTCATGGATTTCATAGCTGCCACTCTAGTCATGGTGGGCTAGGTGGCAAGTAAACACAAACTAATTCAACTGGAAGAGATTGCCAATGCGCGGAGCCCCAGAATAATAGTAATAAATTAAAATCGAGAGCACCAAGGACCTGCGGAGGGAAATAGTTAATATGTTGGCTTTGAGCAAAAACTATATGGATAAAAATATTAATCAGGAGGGCAATTCAAAGAACTTTAGGATGATAATAGAAGCCTCTCAGACGCTCCAGGAATGCCGAGCAAGGAATGTTTCCGTAGCTTTCAAACATCTAGGGCAAATAGGATATTGATTAATATTAATGGACGTGACAGCAGTGTGGCTGAGAGGTCCCTCTACATCATTCGCTGACAAAGAACAGCAGCACCAACAGTAAAGATGGCGTCACCTACTTGTTACCCACATGGCCGGGCTCTAGCAAACGAGCCCAAGATGACAGGGGCTGTGAAGGCAGGGAAGCATGGAGAATCCAAGTGCTTCACCCAGTTCCATTCCAAATAATCATGCCTATAAAGGCAGAGTAAGAGCTGCAGGGTGGCTGGGCTGTGTTCTCTGCAGTCTGGCTTCAGGGACTGTGGAGGGCCCTGCGGAGAGCAAATGGGAACTCCAGCGGGGGCTGCAGCCCATGGGAACCGTCTCAGCCAGAAGCAGCAGGCTGCGCTTGAAATGGAAATTTATCTTTGCAGAATTCTAAACAGGAGAAAAGGGCAGTCAAGGTTAGCCGAAGCTGACTGAGGAGCAATATTAGCGAGTGTGTGAGAGTGAAATGCTGTGAGTAAACACCCAGGGCCCCAAGGAAGCTGCTTTAAAGCTCAGACGTTCTAATTTGCTTTGCTATAAAAAAAAAAAGAAAGAAAGAAGGAAAGAAATCAAGAGGAAAATCAACCAGTTTTTCTTTTTCTACTGTTATACCCAGGAAATCAATATTGTACCAAAGAAATACCTGTTAGGTATTTTCCAAAATAATATGGTTTAATTTGGTTTATGATGGTTTAATGGCAGATTGCAAATGGCTCAATCCACAGCGATTTACTGAGGACCCACAATGCACAAAGCAATAGACGTTCCAGATGATAAACAGAGTCTGAGATTAATGTCTGAGAATGGACCGTTGTAGGTCGTTTAAGCACATTAGTGTTTATTTGGGAGAAGAAAAATGAGAAAGAGTTGGAAGCGACTTTATCTAATTCTGCAGCCTCATTAAAACCTCCACAAGCTTATGACCTAAGAGCATTCTATACTCTAGACACACTGCCTTCCTTTCTCGCCTCCAACTTATTCCTTAAAAATATATACTTTGCCTCTCTTTTTTTTCTAATGTAGACACTTAGGAAATGTTAAATATATAGAGAAAAGAAAGAGGCACATGAACACCTACCAATCAGATTTAACAAATTGCATTTCCCACATACTTGTCACAGATCAGTTGAAAAAAGAGAGTATCTCAAAAAGGTTTAAAAACTCCCTCCCCTGCCCCATCCCTTTTTTCCCTCTAAGATACAATCATCATTTCCAGGATATTATATGACATTTCACGTTCATGTTTATAGATTTACTAAACGCGTGTGCAAAATTTTTTTCTAACCTAGTGTAATTCATCCTAAAATTGCTTGCTGGAGTTGTCAAGCTTGTTTTCCATGCTGATGACCTTGAATTCTGTGCTCATGGTGAGGATGTAGGGTGTGGTATTTCAGAGCGAGGTGTGGGCAGCCACAATGCCCATGCATAACACACCGTTCTTCTACTTACTGTGTGAGTATCAGTGAATTCTGCCTCTTTCTAAGAGTCGCTTTTTTTTTTTATTTTGGCAAAGACAAAGTAAAAATACAGAGATAAGTCTCTAAATTTAATATTTTATTTCAGAAGAAAGAATTGCAATTTGGAGCAAACATGCAGATCTAGACTGGGTGGTCTTTGGTGTGTCGAAAGAATAAAGAAAAGGTTGGGCGCTTTATAAACATGGGGAATGTAGTTTGGAGAGAAAATCAGCATAGGCAAAGCTTTGGGGAGCTGGCCAGCTTCAAATTGAGGGCAGGGGCAGTTGCCAAAATTAGAATTATACCAGGGTGAGGACATTAATGACAATTAATGACAAGGTGGGGGTGGGGAAAGGGGAGAGCAGAGAGAGAAAGAATGAGGGAGGGGTGGGGAAAGGAAAAGCAGAGAGAGGAAAGGAGCAAGGGGGGTGGGGTCTTGGTGTGCGCCGCACCTTTTGGGGAAAAAACATGATTGTAAGAAGGACTTTACCTAAGAAATGCAATCAGTATAACCTGGTTTCTTGTACCCTCAATGAATCCCCAACAATAAAAAAGAAAAAAAGAATTGTGCCAGGTTATCCCAGCAGCTATCGATAAAACTGGTTTCAGGTTACAAGAAACAGTTTCACCTGGCAGACTGGCAGAGAATTGCTTTTCTAGAGCAGCGCTCTGTACCCTGAGTCCTTTTCCCCCAAATTCCCCTGTTCTGATTTAGTTGGGCATGACGAGAATGACCTAATCCAGATGATCAACTTTCACAATTTGTAAAATAGCTCATTGGAATGTAGACGAGATTAAATAAGTTAACAATACAGAAAAGTTCCTGGGCCAATTCCTGACCTGCACGGAGAACTTAGTAAATGTTAACCGTCATTATTAGTATTGTTATTGCTGTTATTATTATCAGGCAAAGTATAAATATAATTAACAATGAATGGTTAATCGCTCCAACAATATTTATGATACAATCATTTTGTTCCAGCACGAATAAATAATGCCACCTGGTATTGCAGGCCTGTTATACGTACACCTGTCGGATGTGGGCTCCTTCACGTCTGCACCACGCTGTCCTTACAATAACCTCATGTCTGGAATGACTAATCATCTGCCTCTAACTCTTTAGAGTAATCTTGGTAATTCTTGACCCTTTGTTCTTTCATATCAATCTTTCATACTAATCTAATATCCATGAGTTAAATTCCTTTAAAAACGGCAAACAGGTTGGGTGTGTCTTCCCAAGCACTTGGGGAGGCCGAGGTGAGCAGATTGCTTGAGCTCTGGAGTTGGAGACCAGTCTGAGGTCTCCCCTAAAAATAGAAGAACTAGCCAGGCGTGGTGGTGAGTGCCTGTAGTCCCAGCTGCTTGGGAGGCTGAGGTAAAAGGGTTGCTTCAGCCCAAGAGTCTGAGGTTGCTGTGAGCTGTGGTACCACTGGTACAGGGTTCCCCCATTCAAGCCTGGACAGGGGACCCTAGTTTCCTAGGCCTGGGCAATTTCATAAAGGGAATGCCCTGACATTTTGCCCCAAGCTGGAGGGGTTGCGTTCATTCATTTGTTAATAGGCTCATTAATATTGGAAAGGTGTTTTTCGATCTACCAAGTCCTGGCCAAATGTACCTCTCAAGACCTTATACTCCTGGACAAAGGACCCATGTGGAGACTTCCCACTGGCATCTTTCCCTCTGCCAGAACCTCTGGTGCTTTTCACTCCTTCTGTATTCCTTTCTTCCTAACAAATCCTATCTTACTACTGATCTGTGGTTCATTCTTTGAATCCCCCGAGACCAAGGACCTATAAAGAAATTCAGGTGGCTCAGTGCCTGTAGCTCAGCAGCTAGGGTGCCAGCCACATACACTGGAGCTGGTGGGTTCAAATCCAGCCCAGGCCTGCTGAACAACAATGACAACTACAACCAAAAAATAGCCGGACGTTGTGGTGGGCACCTGTAGTCCCAGCTACTTGGGAGGCTGAGGCAAGAGAAGTAAGCCCAAGAGTTTGAGGTTGCTGTGAGCTGTGATGCCACAACAGTGAAACTCTGTCTCAAAAAAAAAAAAAGGAAAGGAAAAAAAAGAAATTCAGATAACACCACAGCACGCTACCTAGGGCAACAGAGTGAGATTGTGTCTTTAGTTAATTAATTAATTTATAGGATATTGGTCAGAATTACATTGAAGATACTTAGTCTTCTTGTGTGTGAACATGGTTTATATCACCTACGATCTTCTTAGACTATCCTTCAAGAAAGTTTATATTTTTCCATAAAGTATATTTCCTACTTCTCTAAAATACAGTATGTTCCTATGTACTTTGGTTGCTGTCATGGAAAAGATTTGTCAAGTCGTATTTTTAAAATATTTAAAAAACGTTTACATTTACAGTCATCATAAAATGTCCTCATTACGTCCAGTAATATTCATGTACTTTTATGAATTCTAATAGTTGGTACACTGCCTTTCTTTCCTTTGGAGACAGCCATGACCTTGTTGAATTGTGTCCATTTCATTTCTCTGAGTTTGTACATCTTTCACACTTTCCTGTCTTATTGGACTGGCTGGGACGATAGGTATAATTCGGAGGGAAGTGCTGATAGCAGGCATTCTTACCTTTTTCTTAACTTTAGAGGGAATACACAGCACTCTACCCAGGGTGAAAGCTTGAGACTCTGTCTTAAAACAAAAAACATCATAAATACTGAATTTTAACAAATACTTTTTCTTTACATTTTTCAAAATAATCACAGTTTAACTTAATTTTTAAGTGGTGAATTGTAGGTATAGATTTTCTAATAGTATCTCATTGTGGGCTTTTTGTTTGTTTGTTTGTTTTTTGAGACAGAGTCTCAAGCTATGTCACCCTCAGTAGAGCGCCACGGCATCACAGCTCACAGCAACCTCAAACTCTTGGGCTCAAGTGATTCTCTTGCCTTAGCCTGCCAAGTAGCTGGGACTACAGGTGCCTACCACCATGCCCGGCTTTTTTTTGGTTATAGTTGTCATTGTTGTTTGGCAGTCCCAGGCTGGGTTCGAACTTGCCTACTCCGGTGTATGTGGCTGGTACCCTAGCCGTTTAGCTATAGGCACCAAGCCTCATTATGGTTTTAATTAACATTTTCTTGATTATTAGTGACACTGAAAAGATTTTCAAATGTTTGGGGTGCAATTTGATTTCTACTTTTGTGAAGTATCTACTCACATTTCTTAACTATTTTTTAAAAAATTGAAGTAATTGCATTTTTCTTAAAGTTTTTTTGTAGAAGTTCTTCATATATTTATTTTGATAGTAATGCTTGACTAATTAGTTACATGTTACAAATTTATTTTTATGCTGTGTGGCTTGCTTTTTCTTGCTGTAAATTCTATCTTCTTGTTATGGAAATACTTAATTTCATAGCAACTCAATCGTTGCTATGAAACAATCATTTCTTTTTAGACTCTCATTTAAGAAATATTCCCCTATAGCTAGGTTATAAATATAATCTTTTTTATCAATTAGATGTTTATACTTTGCCTTTCATATTTAGGTTATTGATCCATCTGGAATTGATGTTTTATATACGTTACACAGCAAGAGTCAAATTTCTGTTATGTACACGGAAATATAGTTGCTTTAAAATCACATATCTGTAGGTACTGGCGTGGATGTGGAGAGAAGGGAACACTTTTACACTGCTGGTGGGACTGCAAACTAATACAACCTTTTTGAGAGGAAGTATGGAGAATCCTCAAAGAACTCAAGCTAGACCTCCCATTTGATCCTGCAATCCCATTACTAGGCATCTACCCAGAAGAAATAAAATCCTTTTATCATAAGGACATTTGCATTAGACTATTTATCACAACTCCATTTAAAATCACCAAAATGTGTAAACAGCCCAAATGTCCACCAACCCAGGAATGGATTAACAAGCTGTGGCATATTTATACCATAGAATACTATTCAGCCCTTCAAAAAGATGGAGACTTTACATTTTTTGTATTAACCTAGATGAAGGTGGAACACCTCCTTCCTAATAAAGCATCACAAGAATGGTGAAGCAAGAATCCAAAGTATTCAATTCTAATATGAAGGCAGTAGATGAGCTAATACAAGGGGTGAGGTAGGGGAAGAAGGGCGTGGGGAGAAGGGAGGAGAGAGGAACATGGGGGTCACAGTGTACGGCACACATCTTGGGGGTGGGACACAATTATAAGAGGGACTTTATCTAACAAATGCAATCATTGTAAACTAATTCTTTTTACCCTTAATGAATCCCAAACAATAAAAAACTAAAATCACGGCTTGGTGCCTGTAGCTCAGAGGCTAGGGTGCCAGCCACATATACTGGAGCAGGCGGGTTCAAATTCAGCCCAGGCCTGCCAAACAACAGTAAGAACTGGAACCAAAAAATAGCTGGGCATTGTAGCAGGCTCCTGTAGCCCCAGTTACTTCTGAGGCTGAGGCAAGAGAATAGCTTAAGCCCAAGAGTTTGAAGTTGCTGTGAGCTGTAATGCCACAGCACTCTACTGAGGGTGACATAGTGAGACTCTGTCTCAAAAAATAAAAAATAAATAAATAAAATCACATATCTAGGAAATTATCATTTTGTCATATATCAGTCATATATTCATCGCTCAGCTCAAACCTTCTCTGTTTTTTCCATTGTGCCATCCCAGGGCAAATACAAAGCATTTCTGATTACTGTGCTTTTGTAATAAGGCTTGAAATCTGGTAAAGCAAGTTGTCCTGAATAGGCTCTTCTTTACGCCTGTGTTTGCTTTCCTTGGCATCTGCACTCCCACGTTACTTTGACATAAGTTGGTAAGATTCTAAAATAAAACAACAGCAACTGCTGAGTTGTCGTTGCCTTGAATCTGTTAACATTGGTCTTTCCAAGCCGTCGAGAAGGCACAGGCCTTCCTGTGCCCAGACTCTCCGCCATCATGTCTCTCAGAGACGTTGGATGCCTCCTAACTTCCCCATAGAAAACTTACACCTATTTTGTTAGATTTTTTCCTTGGGCACTTCATATTATTTTTAATGTTATATAAAAGGTGCCTTTCAAATTTTTGCCATTGCAAATGTCATTGCTTTGAATTGCAGGGTGGGTTTGAGTGGGATAAGTGGTGAGCTACGTGGAGAGATAGATGATTAGTTATCAGTATCAAATCTACCTCTTAGTGTGAATGCAGTAGATTTTTATATTTCCCAGAAATGTCTACTGCTCAATTATTCGTTACTCTTATGTTTCAGTTGTGGTACTGGAGATGGGTAAAAACAAACGAGTAATATGATAACGGTGGGGCCACACCTGCGGTGCATCTTAGAAGGGTACAGGCGAAACGTACTGAATGCAGAATATAAATGTCTGAACACAATAACTAAGAAAATGCCGTGAACACTATGTTAACCAGTTTGATGAAAATATTTCAGATTGTATATGAAACGAGCACATTGTACCCCATGATTGCATTAAAGTACACAGCTATGATTTAATTAAAAAAAAAAACAAGGCTAAACCAAAGGCCCGAATGATACTTGGATCAATACAGATCACATGATTTGCCACACCGACTGCCGGGAGCAGGCCCACCCAGAACGTGGGGAGAGGGAGGGTGACTCAGCGTTCTTGACTGGTCCCCACGGTCCCCTCTCTCGGGCTCTGACGCTGCCTCACCTCCCTGCAGCTCCACCGCTTGAAGCCACACTTCATTCTGTGCTCAGAAAAGGGAATCTTGACAGAACGGTCGTGTGTCACTTCAGATTACTGGGGAAGATGCCTGGCGTTTATTTTCTCTGTCTAAATGGCCGTGCTGATGCCTGGGAATAAAAATTAGAAGGTATCTCTGGGCTAATGTCATAGAATTGGCCCTTCCCGGAGCAAAAGACAGTTGAGGGTGAGGAGTCACCGGGCTGAGTCCCTGATGAGTGCTTTCTAAAGGAAGTGTTTGGCAGACGAGCACCTTTGAGTGCAGGATTGGCTGGTGTTTGTTTTGGAGACTGTTTGTTCCAGAAACTTTGAAGAACATAAGCCAGGGACTAAACACTCCATAATGACCTGCTGTAGCCCGGGGTAGACTCACTTCTGGACTTGCAGCTGCAATTCTGATGTCTTGTTTTAAGCCGACATCTGAGTGACGAAGTGGCCAAATGTTTCTGTCCGGCAAAGTTATTTCATCTGAGCAAGGCAACGCTCCCTCAATTTGCTCCTTGCCTTAGAGACTGAGGTTTGATAACCTCACAAGAAAGTTCGTCATCCGCAAGTTCCTAATAGCACTGGCCTTGCAGGCTGCCCATTTCCAATCACATAATATATTTTATAGTTTGTCATCCAAGCAGGATGGTAAGTACCAGTGCTGTCGTAACATCCCTCCAGCCACAGAAGACTTGGGGCAGCTTACAACACTGGAAGGAGAAGGCTTGATTGGAATATAAGATACGGCTTTGAGGGAGGACAGGGGAGTTAGAAAGCAGACTGACGGATTGCCAGGGAGGGAAATGTGTCTCGGCTGAGAAAAACCTGATCTGAACAGAAGCCAGCCAGGCCGTACCACTCAGGGGGCCTGCTTGATTTTGGCAGACAGTAGGAAGGCTTTATCTTTTGTAATTCTTCCTCTTTGCCCCAGTTCTGTGCCAGAAGCTAATAAGTGACTTTAGTGGCCTGTGTGGAAAGGCACAGGATTGGGAGGGGAGTCCTGAGCCACCCAGAGCCAGGGTGAGACTGCAGCTTGGCAGGGGAGGGGCAGACGGCCTCAGTCAGCATTTTCTCTACCTCAGGTCACGGGGCACAGGAGCCAGGTGCCTTCACCTAATCCAGGACTCAGCACAGACGGTGGCAGAGTCACCTCTTGGTACCTTCCTCGTCTGTATCATGAAACTTCATGTCCTGGCTCCTATTTCATACAAAGAAGACTCTTCCTCGCTAGGAGTCTTCTTACCTGTCTGTCTCAAAGGGCAAATGTTTTGTGTGTGCTATGGTTTTCTTCTGCTGACTGTAGCAGACATGCTGGTGCCCAACGTCCATACCCTCCCCGTCCACTCCTGAGTTCACCTGTGGCTTGGGAGACACTTTCTGGAATGTTGAGAACTTCCCACCCCAAGCACCTACCTTCCTTCCCCCTCTGCCTGAGGTTTTCTGCAGTGTTTTCTAGAAGCTTACTTTCTGCGTACTTTTTGCAACTCAAAAGCGTGTGTACGGAGGGGGTTAATAACCTTGGATCCACTCCCAGTTAATTGGGAGGACAACAGCCACAAAATCAAGGCAGCCTCCACCTGCTCTGGTGGGACAATTCAGACGGGCACTCCCTCCTTGGGGGCTTTGAGAATCTCCACTAGGACAGAACCCCAGTTTCCCGCAGAGGTCAGCACGCAAAATGACACACCCTCTCGTGGCCTTTCTCCCTCCTGGAATCATGGTCCCCTCTTGTTTGTACTTCCAGGGGTCATTTCACAGTCATCTGGATCTAAATCTTAATCTCAAGGTTTTCTTTTGTGGGAAAATAAAACCCCAACAATCTAAGAGACGAACCAATCTGTATTAAGAAGGAAGGACGGAAGCAAAGAACAGGACTTTCTCCCCAGGGCTGAGTGTCCTCGGAGGACACTCCAGCAAGGTGGCTCAGCCGGCCCCTCCCAGGTGGCCTCCCCAAGCCCTGGCATCTCTGAGAGGTCACTTGCTCTACTCTGGGGGACACCATTCTGTCTACCGCCAGGGCTGGAGCCAATGGATCGCCCCTCTGTGGTCTTCCTAGAGCCACACTGGCCCCTCAGGGCACCGGCCTGTTACAGGCTGGGACTGGCTCAGAGCAAGCAGTTTCCAACCTCTGTGCCAGTTCTCCCTGTCCTTTGTTTATCAGAACGGCTGGAATTACCGACTAGAATTCCTAAGGGGAGGACAGACGTTGCAAACAACCAGGGCTGTCTACACTCCATGAGCGGAGGCAGACAGAGCCAGCAGCACCACAGAGCATTAACTCCCAGACGTACACATTTACTGCAGACGGTCCACGGCCAGGGTGGGAGAGCGTGGAGGGGGCGCCCACGCCGCAGGGTGAGAGCGAGCGGCCCCAGATGCCCTTTGCCAGCCATTGCTCAACAGGTCTCTGAAACCAGTTTCCCCAGAGTTGATGGAATGTCTGTTTGTTCAAAGAGAATTTCTCTAAAATCCAAAGGTCAATTTCGTTGATTCACGTCTGCACCACCAAGTGTGCCCTTCTGATCTGAGTCCGCCTTTTACCCCTGGCTGGTGACACGGCCTACAGCCTCGTTTGTACCACCTGGGCACCAGCAGTAGGTGTCCTTGACCAGCCCCCCCAATAGCTGCAACTTGATGACTGCTCCCCCACACCCCACCAGGAAGGACTCACAGGTGCAGAGAGGCAGAGCACAGGTGTCATGGGGGAGGAGCAAATTTAAACATTTCAGGGACCTTTGTCACGTTCATGTTCTCATCTCATGCCTGAGAAGAGAGTTGGCATTTAGCAGGTGTTCATCAGATGTAAGTTGATTTTTGGATACATGCAGGAATGAATAATGAATCTATGCATAATTCTTCTACCTTGAAGTGTTGCATTTTAGGCTATCAATCTATTTTCTGAGTAATTAGCTCTGTGCATACTAGGTGCACATAAAAATGTGAATTCATGGGTCCCTATGTGCCTGAAAGGGCTTTGCAGAGAATAGCACTGTGAGGGCTGTGAACATGCCCCCACTTAGCCGCTGGTGAAACCGGACACTGTACCCGTTTCTGTGATAGCACCACGGAGACTGGTGAGACAGCTTTTTAGATGGGCTTTCTGTTTCAATATATGCTGCTCTTTCTTCATGTCCTATTTTTGTATCAGTTTTTTTGAGACATTTAGGTAGGGCTAGATAGTGGGAAAGGACAGAGCTATAACTAGTTTCTAGATAGATGTTCTTTTAATTGAATAAGAGTCTGCCAGTGGTCATCAGTGCAGTCAGCTAGTCCCTAAGGGGCAGTGCTGGCTGCATTATCCCCACCACACTGGAGCAGGCCCTGCGTTTGATAAAGCCATAAATGAGTAAGTAACAGGTGCAATCATTCCAGTGATCTTTATCCACTTAGTGCTGTTTTGCTACATCATTTTCCTTATTTCATTTCCTAATGGCATTGTGGAATTGAGACATTTTATTTATTTATTTATTTATTTATTTATTTATTTATTTTTTGCAGTTTTTGGCCGGGGCTGGGTTTGAAACCGCCACCTCCGGCATATAGGGCTGGCGCCCTACTCCTTTGAGCCACAGGCATCGCCTGAGACATTTTATGTTTTACTCTCGTATGGCATTGACTGTTTCTGGAATGTTCATAAGGAGTCTAATTGGACTTAATATTTCTTATATTTAACAATAATGATAATGATAATAACCATGATAACAGTGACCGTTTTTGAGCATTTTCTATGTGCTAAGCTCTATTAAGTACTTGGTATGCATAATCTTATTTACTCCTTAGATTAAATTTTTGAAGCATTTGTTATTATTTTCAACTTACATATAAGGAAGAAGGGAAATTTAGTGGTAAGTAATTTGGTCAATATCATGGCAAATAGAACAAAGTTTCAAATTCAAGTCTGTTTGAGCCAAAATTCTTTACTCCTAATTATTTTATTAGCATGTAGGCAGGAACACTTGACAGAAGGCTAAAATTAGTATCAACATAAACGAATATAGGATTTGGAATAACCGCAGCTATTATCAGATGTGAGGCTGTACACCTAATAAATCACATACATTAGCCACTTTATACAGGTGAGAACATTTGAACTCCTGGAGTTCAGGTGACTTTGCATTGGTGACTAGCAACTAAGCAGAGCTCAGGGTCGACGGAGCTGTCTGACTCGAGAGCTGTACCAGCAGCCCTGCGGCTATTTACTGTGAAGGTAGAAATTTCCCGAGTATCTATAACAGACAATTACCATTTTGTTCTCTGGATGGCATCTACCCTCTCTTCTTATCAACACCTTGCTTTTGCATTTTATATATATTTTTATGTGCGGAGGAGCAATTACCTCTTCTCCTTGTTTACATACTTTTTAGAGTAGTGAATCCATGTGATTTCAACTTATTAACTCTTGTGGACAAGATGTGGACAGATGATCTAAATTTGACCACCGGTTACTTTTTTCAGAAACTTGCATCATGATGAATAGGTGCTGGTGGTAAAGACGCAATTGGGATGTATTAGTCTCATTTCTTTTCCATCTAATATTCCTACTTTTGGATCAGGCTATTGACTCCCTTACGCAGGGCCCTGAAGCATATGAATAAAGTGAATCTTTCCTTGGACTGAATTCCAAAGAGCATATCTCACTAACTTTGCTGGAGAGATGGTCTGAGATGAGATTATATCTTGGTCATGGTCAGTAGCTTGTAGTTGGATAAGCTAAGGAGAAACTTAGCAGGACCCTGATTAGAGAATTGCAAACAAGTGAACAATTAACAACGTACTTGAAACAAATGAAAAATAGAAAATGTCAGTAAAGACATCAAGCACGTAAAGAAGAACTGACTACAAAGTTTAGAACTGAAAAATAGAACAACAAAATAAAAAAAAAAACTCGGTGGATAAAGACTACCTGAAATGGAAGACAGAACCACAGAAATTACCCCATCTTAAAAAAACCCAAACACACAGAGGAAATAGACTGAAAAAAAGTAAATAAACAAGCCCTGGGGATAGGTGAGGTGGAAAAGGAAAGATTTAGAGTCATGGAGAGAGAGGAGAAAAGGATTGAGATTTAAAATTTACCCAAACAAATCATGGCTGAAAAGTTTCCAAATTTGTCAAAAGACACAAACTTATACATTCAAAAACCTGAGACAACAAGGTTGTATCCAAGCAGGATACAAACGTCCACACCAAGGCACATCATAGTGAAAATTCTGAAAATTGAAAGCAGCAGGAAGTGACACTTATTCGATGAAAAGCTGTCTGAAAAACAGCAGATTTTCTATCACAGTCTACAAATGCCAGAGGGAAGTAGTAAGCTTCTTTCCAAGTGCTGAAAAAAAAGGGCAAGTCAAATATTTTTTAGGAATGAAAGGAAAATCAAGACATTCTGAGATGAAGCAAAACCAACAGGATGTATCAGAAGCTGACCTACAATAAAAGAACAGCCAGAGAAATTTCCCTAAACCAAAGAGAAGGGAAAAAGAAGCGATTCTGAAATGTCAGGAAGGAAGAGCAAGGGAATTCTATCAGGTAATATGTGGCAAAAAAAATGGATAATTGCAACAGACTTCCCATCTACTCTTGAGTTTTGGCATTTGTAACAAAAATTTTACAGTCAGTTGTCATTCTCAAAATACATCAAAGAAATTTTCTAAATAATTTTATTGTAAATGGAGGAAGGTTAAGGTACGTAAATAAGGTAAGATTTCTACACTTCACGTGACTGGTATAACGTACGGTGCAAAGCTTTACGTGTATAATATGATACTGAAACCCACAACTGAAAATACTATTCAAAGAGTTACACTCAAAAGCACCGCATGTAGGTGTAAATAACATTTTTTAAATGTTCACATAACCCACAGGAAGATCGGGAAGATAGAAAAATAAAACATAAAGAAAAGAGAGAGAGAGAGAAAATAAAAGATAGCAGCCATAAACCCTAATATATCAGTAATGACATTGAAAGTAAATATTCTAAACATACCAATTAAAACCGAGAAATTGACAACATTTATTTTTTTAAAAAGACCAAACGGTATCTTCTCTCGAAGAAACTCACTTCAAATGTGACAAAGTATAAGGAAGGGAAACAATGAAGTACGAAACCAATAATTGATAAAACTGAGAGTGGGGATATAAAATCAGACAGACGGTAGCAGAGAGAAGATGCTCGGGAACAAAGAGGGACCTGACGTGATAAAAAGATCCATCCACCAAGAAAACACAGCAACGTTAACTGTGTTTTCACCAAACCGGAGAACTGTAAAATATGTGAGGAAAACAACTGATAGAACCAAAATGAGAAATATATTAATTCAAAATTACTTTTGGGGACTTTAATGCCCTCTCAGCAACTAATAGAACAACCAGATGGAAAATCAGCAAATATGCAGAAATCGGCAATATCTCACTAACGCGTGACCTCATGGCCACTGAATTTAACATCAACAGATACGACGCTTCACCCCAACACAACCAAACGAATGTTCTTTCGAGCACTAACAGAGCAGTGTCCCAAGATAGACTGTATCCTGGGACATAAATAAACCTCAGCAAACTTAATAAAGTTAAAATCATATGGATTGCGTTCTGTGAACATGATGCAATCAAATAAAAAACCAGTGACAAAAAAACAGAAGGAAAATCTCCAAACACTGGGAAACCAAACAATACTCATAAGTAATTCGTGCATCAGGGAAGAAGCCTCAAGGGAAATTAAAAATATATCTATATTGGGCGGCGCCTGTGGCTCAGTGAGTAGGGCGCCAGCTCCATATACCAAGGGTGGCAGATTTGAACCTGGTCCCGGCCAAACTGCAACAAAAAAGTAGCCGGGTGGTGTGGCGGGCACCTGTAGTCCCAGCTACTCAGGAGGCTGAGGCAAGAGAATCACCTAAGCCCAGGAGTTGGAGGTTGCTGTGAGCTGTGACGCCACGGCACTCTACCGAGGGCGATAAAGTGAGACAGAGTCTCACATACATACATATATATATAACTTATTGAAAATAAAAATCCAAAGTAGTAAATCATTTGGGACATGGCTAATGCAATGAATGAAGGGAAGTTTATAGCAGTCAATGCCTACATTAGGAAAAAGAAAAAGTCGTGGTGGGGCATGATGGCTCACACTTGTAATCCCAGCACTCTAGGAAGCCAAGGCGGGAGGATTGCTGGAGCTCACAAGTTTAAGACCAACCTGAGAAACATAGTGAGACCCTGTCTCTAAAAAATAGAAAAAACTAGCCAGGTGTTGTGGCAGCATCTGTAGTCGCAACTACTCAGGAGGCTGAGGCAGGAGGATGGCTTGAGCCCAGGAGTTTGAGGCTGCTGTGAGGTGGCCTGACAGCAAGATGTTCTAGCCAGGGTGACAAAGTGAGAATCTGTCCCCACCACACACAAAGAAAAGAGAAGAAAAGTTATCAAATTAATAATCTAAGCTCCCATTCGCATGAACTGAAAGAGAATAGTGATAGTTACCCAAAATGAACAGAAGGAAGGAAATAAGAAGATTAGAACAGAAATTATTGAAATTGAAAGTAGAAAACTATTGGAATAAAAACTGATATTTTGAAAAGAGCAATAAAATTATTAAAAATTCTCCGGCAAGACTGATAAATTAAAAAAGAAAGAAACAAAGTGATAGGGTAACAGGAATAAGACAAAGACAGACCTTTCAAACACCGAAGAACAATACAGAAATACTACAAAGATGTCACACACATACATTTGAAAATTTAGGCGAAACAGGCCTATTTCTTGAAAAGCACCAACTACTACAGCTCACCCAATATGAAGTAGGTAATAATTGAATATTCTTAACTATTAAGAAAATTGCATTGTTATGTTAAGGACTGAGGAAAAGCTTCACCTCTGCCCTCTGTGTTCACTAAAAATGAACTGACAACAGGCAGATTAGTAGGGTAAAAGAGCATACAAATTTATTTAATGTGCCCAAACGGGGAATTTCAGGATGATCACCCAATAACCCAGTAAGGTCCAGATGCTTATAAAACCCTGGAAGAAATGTGGTCATGTTGAGAGTCAGTAAATTATATTTATTTTATTTTATTTATTTGACAGAGTCTCACTCTGTCACCCTGGGTGGAGTGCCATGGCATCATAGCTCACAGCAACCTCAAACTCTGGGGCCTGAGCAATCCTCTTGCCTGAGCCTCCTGGGACTAAGGTTCTGGCCATGAAGCCCAGCTAGTTTTTGTATTTTCAGTAGAGACAGGGTCTCACTCTTGCCCAGGCTGGTCTCCAACTCCTGAACCCAAGCAATCCACCTGCCTCACCTTCCCAGAGTGCTAGGATTGCAGGTGTGAACCACCACACTGGCTAGTAAATTATTTTTAGATGGAATGAATAAGCCCAGTGTTCAGACAATGGTCAATAAATTGTTCTCTTTGAAAATTAAACAGGACCTAAGAACAAACAATAGTTTGAAATAATGTTTGTGTTCCAGGCGTGGTGTTTAACATTCAGACTCTTTCTCTGTGATATGAGTATTTTGATCTTCTCCAGTTAATGAAATATCAGGGAGAGGATCAAAGGCGATTGTGTTCCTCTTTGGTGAGTGGTCTGGTTTCTGGGCAGATAAGGGAGATTCAGAGAACGACCTCATCCTGTGCTTTGGGAGAAACAAATCGCTGAGAGCTGCTGCTTCAGTTCAGTATTTCAAAGCACCATGTCTTTTTCTATCATTTTCTAGGCTCCAACAGTTACTAAAGGCAAAACAAAACCTCCCAAACAAATCTTTAGGCCCAGATGGTTTTACTGAAAAATTCTACCCAATATTTACAAAAGAATTAGCACAAATTTTACACAATCTGTTCTAGAAAATAGAAGAGGCAGGACTCCTGAATTATTTACTTATTTTATAAAGCCAGCGATAACCTGAAACCCAAACCAGAGATAGCACCAGTAAAAACAAAAACACAAAACCTTCAAGTTATAGACTGATGTACTTCATGAACTTAGTTGCAAAAATCCTTCACAAAATATCACCAAATGGAACTTACCAACATTCAGCAACAAGTATACACCTTGACCAAGCAGAGGTACAAGGCTGGTACTGTGTGTGAAAATAAATCGGTGTAAAATCACCATATTAACAGGCAAACGAAGAAAAATCACATAACTATGGAAATTATCATATGGACGGATTTGACAAAATTCAACACCTATATGTGATGAAAACTATTAGAAAACCTAGAATAAGGGAGAACTTCCCCAACCTGATAAAATGAAAACCTATCTATGGCAAACATTATTCTTGCTGGTGAAAGGCTGACAGTTAATTTTATGTGTCAGCTCGACTGGCTGTATTAACCCTAATCTCTGGTTATGTCTGTGAGGGAGTTCGGGTGAGATCAGCATTTGGGTTGGTAGACCGGGCAGATTGTCCTCCTCTGGTGGGGGTGGGTATTGCCAACCCACTGAGGTCTTAAACAGAACAAAGGTAGAGAAAGGAGGAATTCACCCCTTTCACTTTCTACCTGCCTGAATTTATTCCCAGCAGCTTTATTTGTCACGGACAAAAACCAGGAGCAGTTAACACGCGCCCCAAGAGCTTGGTGATTAAACAAACTGCGTGAGGTTGATATTGGGAGATATTACTACTCGGCAATCAGAAGAAATGAGCTATTGACACAACAGCAACTCTGATGGACCTCAGAGGCTCTGTGCTAAATCTCAGAGGCTCACTTCCCCACACTCCTTGTCTGGCTCACTGCAGGGCCAGGGAGGGTCTGGCTGCCAGAGCAGCAGGACAGAGTTGGAGAGTATTTTATTATTTTTCGCCCTCTGGTTTAGGAAATGAGCTTTCCATGGATATGCAGAATCAGGACCTTCAAACTGTGTTCTTCTGACTCGAGGTGGTTATCCTGGGCTTCCTGTGCCGTCTGGCCGTGTTCATCTTAACGTTGGTCAAATCTCGAACAACGCAGGCCTTCTTTCTGTCTTTTCTTCTTCTTCTGCTTGATCCTGTTCCCACGAGGGCTGGGTTATGTGGTACAAAATGTGATCCATTAGGCCCTGAGCGCTGTGCATGTAGCAGATTTCCTTAAAAGGAATGTGAGCAGAGCAGGAAGTGGTAAGAATGTGGCCCTGCTTACTCTGCTGGGAAGGCTTCAGACACCCTGAAATTCTCCCGTATTCCTTTCCAGTTGACACGCCTTTGGTTTCAAGGTGAAGCTGAGGTTCTAAGGAGGAGATGCACCTGTAGGGAAGGCATTTTCTTTTCAGGAGCTACTTGATCCCCTGAACAGGTATTTGTCTCAGCTGGGGAGGGAGAGTTGCTGGGTCTTTCAGGACAGGGGGGAGGAGCACAGACACCCAGGAGTGCACAGGGGGGCTGGGCTTGAGTGGACAGGGTAGCCAGAATTTCAGGAGCGAGGCACTGAAACTTATGTATAAAGCAGACACAGAGCCAGAGGCATGACCAGCAGAAGAAAACTACTTAGCACTAGGGGCAATGTGAAACCCAATCTAGGAACCTACACTGTGAGCTTGAAAGTCTGTGACTAACTTTGAGGTCACATCTGGCAGAGTTAATAAGGTCCAGATGCCAAGACAGGTACGTAGCGATGACAGAGTTGTGGATAGCAGTCGTCATATCTAGGCTGCCCTTTGCTTTTGTGAATATAATACAATAGAATTTATTGGCTTAAGTAGCTAAAAAGTCCCAAGGAGGCAGAGTCAGCTTCAGTCACAGTGATTTGAAAACTGCTTCTGAGCGCTCCGTCTCTCTCCTCGCCTCTCCCCTCCCCGGACCCCTTCACCTCATCCTCCTGCCCTCTATTTACTGGCTTTGTTCTTAGGCCAATTCTTTCCACAATCCTCTTCACACCTAATTTTCATGAGCTTTTCTCAGCTGCAGATTTCCAAAATCAGGGAAGGTAGGATGAGCCCGTCTGGTGGCACCCTAGTGGGTAATGCTGACGTGTCCTGGGTGTGCAGGCGTGAGCCAGCAGTGTGCCCACACGCAAGGGCAGAATTGGAGCCGGCCCCACTCGTGCACATACAGCAGGACACCTGCTGTATGTGCACCTTGCAGGTTGTCACCTTGGTCCTGGCTGGCGGGTGGGACCGCGAGGGCACCCTTGTGGATACAACAGAGCAGGCACTCGGGGAATTAGGAGCCGGGGACGGAGGCACCAGAAGGTGCTGGAGGACGCAGGAAGGAACACGGAGGACGCTGCTGGGAAACCCACCGACCTCAGCATTTCGTCAGGAACGCTTCATGGGAGGCCCCGCAGGAGGGACTTCGACACCCAGACACAACTTTGGACAGTTACACAAAAGGTCAAAAGAGGGAAAACCAGAGGCCTCACACTCCCCGTGATCACTCTGGGCTATTTCTGGACTTCACCACCACCCCAGGGTTCCTTACCTGGAGCACGAAGTGTCATTTCTCAGGAGGAGGAAATGAAAAGCAGATTATAAGAGGCCAATCTGTGCTTTCTCCTCAAGATTATAAAGAAACTGGAAATCCTGGACCTTGGGAGATCTTTTAGGTAGCCTTAAAATCATGCGTGAAGTGGCAAATGAATAGGTCAAAAATACAGCTCACAGAACAAGATACTTAATACACGTGGAGTGAGTGATGTTTTGAAGATTTTTTCTGAACCTGGTGGCACCAAAGGCAGATCCATCATTTTACATCTGAGCTCCCGGTCTGCAGGGACCAGGGAAGGCACGGACTTAGTTCCAGGGTTTGGAAATGTGCCCGTAGCACCAACAGTGGGAGCCTCACTGCCGATCGGACTTTATGGAGCGACCAATAGCTTTGAGGACACGTCTGAGACCACGTGTTATGTGTGGGCAGAACGCATGTGTGTACAAGTATGTATAGGTGGGTCACTACAAAAGTTTGAGACAGCCTGTCTCAATAACAAAACCCATTATTTTTCTTCCAAGAAAGACAGTCAACAAACGGCATCCTTTCTGATTCAGCGTGCGACTTTCCACATACTCAGCTTACTCGTGTTCCCGGGAAGGCTTCATTTGTTTCTGTCCGTGGGTTTTACATTCCTTGATTTTCGTGTCTCTCAAATCTGTCACAATGACCCATGTACATATGCATTTATATGTTAGGTCCACATACGTGCACAGCTCATCTAGTGCTTGGCCATATAAAAAGTGCTCCAAAATTATCACCGGATGGTCTAGAGATGAATCTCTGCACATTAGGCATGTAAAGTCTGTCTTTGGTTGGGAGAAATAAAATCTGGTTTCAATTGGTTTTGCCGCTTTGTAAAACCACTATATGATTTTACTGTGCTATAAGTAAAAGCTTCTATGCCGCCGTCGATTGGGCCCTTAGCTGTGAGCAGTTTGCATCAAGCAGAGCTGCACAGGGCGCCCCATTCGAGGCCTCCCTTCTTTACGTCATGGACAGCAGGTCAAGCTCTCCCCTCCTCTTTGGACAGAAGAGCAATTCAGGTGTATTTTATTAGGACCCCAGTCACTGCTCAGTCACTGCGGTCACCTGGCTCTGGTTAATCTGACGAGAGGGGAGGACAAACTGCCAATCCCTTGCGAATTGCTCCCCTCTCAACTCCAAGGAGCTCTGGGGGTGACAGCCAGGACGGGGTTGGAGGAGACAGTAATAGGGATGTCTATGGAGAACCAACATGGACATCTGCTTTTGTTTTCCACTCTCCTTTGGTGACGGGACTTTTTGCAATTGCGGTGGCCATTGCCCCGGCTTTTAAATTAAAGACTTCAGAAGCAAATGGAACTGTTTATGAAATACGAATTAAAGATTAGGGGTAAGTGGCCTGAGTCACTGATAATTGGAGGGTGACGCACCACAGGGAAGTCTCGGCCCAAAGCCATCAGCGCAGATTCACCAATCAGGGCTGTCATGTTTGGGATCCTGTGTCCCTGCAGTTTGCTCCCAGAGGGGCAGAGAAGCTCAGAGACAAACCGTTGGGACAGGAGGAAATGCTACTTTGAGCTGGGGCTGAAGGACAAGCCAGCTTGCAGCCTTCGAGCTCCCCCTCCACTAGGGGACGCGTGTCTGGTTTTGAAGTCCTTTTGACAATCCTGCCATGTGACAACCATAGGGAGACCATTTTGCCATAAGGAAAATCCAGGTTGAGTTCTAGTCCTGCCCCCCACTGTGTTCTTGTGCTTGGGCAGGTTACCAACCAAAACTGCATTTTCCTCACCAGCCGAACTGAGATAATCACAGTACCCACTTTACTAGGCTGTCGTAAAAATTAAATGAAATTTAATTTTTCACTTAAAGCATTCAAGGTAAAAGCATTCAATCATTATACACATCTGCTACTATTATTGTATGCCCCAAATCTTTAAATAAGATTTTACTAGTATAAAAATGTGTTGCAGGAAAGACCCATAAAGTAATTTGCCTCGGGCTGCAGATTCTGTAAGGGTCAGGAGACTCCCGTCCCCTTCACCATCTGAACTGTCTTTGCCTCACTTCCTCCTCAGATACTCAATCTCCAACCTCTCCTGTGTTCATTTCTTCCTTCATTCCAAGAATATTCAGTAAATGTGGCCTATGGGAGGCATAGAGAATACTGGGGTAACTTCATAGAACTCATAGTTAAGTGGAGAAAGCAGCTATGTAAACAGCTAACTATAACTCTGTGAGCTAACTATGCACCAACGGAGGTGAGCCTGAGGGGTTAGGCAGCACATGGGCCAGGGGCTGGCCCCCTGCGGTGGCGGCAGGGAGAGCCACCAAGAGTTGACCCCAGAATTGAGTCTTCAAGGATTTGCAGGAGCTTGTCAGGGAAGGACAGAGGAAAAGGTATCTTCCAGGCGCTCCCCAAGGGTAATAGATCGACTAAGGTGAACACTGTAAATTATGAGGAATTATAATTAAGATTAAAAATATCAGTAGCTGGCTCGGCGCCTGTAGCTCAAGAAGCTAAGGCGCCAGCCACATACACTAGAGCTGGTGGGTTCAAATTCAGTCCAGGCCCACCAAATAGCAATGACAACTACAACCAAAAAATAGCTTGGGCGTTGTGGCAGGTGCCTGTAGTCCCAGCTACTTGGGAGGCTGAGGGAGGAGAATCGCTTAAGCCCAGGAGTTAGAGGTTGCTGTGAGCTGTGATGCCACAGCACTCTACCCAGGGTGACAGCTTGAGACTCTGTCTCAAAAAAAAAAAATCAATAGCCACTTCCAAGATTCCATGATATTATTTGAAAAAGGCAGAAAACCATATGTGGGGACAGCTTGCTCAATGGAGCTAGTGGTCATGGAATGAGGGTTTGGTGTAAGGGAAATGAGGAGTTTCTTGGATAAGTTTCTTTATTAAAATATGATTGTTCTTCTTTATTTTTAGCATTCTAAAGGTCATAAACACCACCCATGTTTCATGCAAACCGCTCAGCTTAAATGCAACAAACCAACTAAGGCTTAGAATAACCGCCCGTTGATACTACACCTAGAACCAGCCCCTCCCACACAGCACTCAGATGCACCCTTCACACTCACGTGTGTATCTGTGAACGTAGGAAGGGTCCTCAGAGGACGTTTGGTCCAGCACACTCAATAACAGATGAAGAAACTGAGGCTCAGTGAGGTGAGGCAATGTGCCTGAGATGAAGGTCCAGGGAGGAGTAACACGGTAATTCCACCACACAATTTAAATTCCATTGCAGGAAAATCCTTGTTTGTGTTAAGCATTTTCCAGCTCTGTTATGGAGCTAATTTTCTCACTAATTTTTGGAGGGACATTGCAGCCATTCATCTTAATCAACACCAAACTCTAATAGTTCCAATTTAAGTCCCAGAACCAGTCTTCCTTTTGATAAAATCTTAGTCAGCAGCTGACTTGGGATGTGGCCACTTTAAGGAAATTATCCACCTTATTTCCTGTGTCTTTTGGCCCAAACTGTCTTGAATTTTTACTATTTTCATCATTAAAGTAATATTGCTTTTTTTTAGAACTTGAACTTGTTCTCTATTAATGTTGACACTTAATGTTGCAAGAGGGTATAAGTGAATTATTTCTCTTTATAATATACACAGACATTTTTCTGTATGTTTTTGGAGAGAGATACATATGTGGGCATCAAACCATCCAAGACACCTCAGGCTCCCCCTTCAGAAGACCGTGAAGAACTTAAGCATTTCCCCACCAGGAGGCAGAAGACTCTTCCATGTGAGATGAGCTCCTGCTATCCAGGAAAAGAGGAAAACGTCGTATCCCAGTGGTCCTCAAACTTCAGCTTGTAATGACATCACTAGGGAACTTTAGAAAAGCAAAAATTTCAGTTGAACTCAAAACTTACTGGGTCACTTTTTCCTGTTTTCTTCTAGAATTTTTATGGTTTCAGGCCTTACATTTAAGTCTTTTTTCTATCTTAAATTAATTTTTGAATATGGTGAGAGATAGGGGTCCTGTTTCATTCTTCTGCTTGTGGCTACTCAGTTGAATAAAGCTTCCTTTCCCCCTATATACCAATGTCTTTTTGATTTTGTTTAAGATCAGTACGTAGATGTTTTTGTTTCTCTATCCTGTTCCATTGGTCTGTGTCTTTACCTTTATATCAGTACCATGCTGTTTTGGTTACTATAGCCTTGTAGTATAATTTGAAGTCTGGTAACGTGATGCCTCCAGATTTGTTCTTTTTGCTTAGGATTGCTTTGGCTATTCTGGCTCTTTTTTGGTTCCAAATGAAGTTTAGGGTTATTTTTTCCGGATTTGTGAAATATGGCATTGGTATTTCGATGGGGATCACATCGAATCTGTAAATCACTCTGGACGGGATAGACGGTTTAACGATATCTATTCCACTAACCTGGGAGCAAGGCATGTTCCTCCATTTATCTGTGTCCCCTGTGGTTTCTTCCATCAGCATTTCACAGTTTTCCCTGTAGAGATCAGAAACTCCTCTGAGTGTGGTCTCTGCAGTCTGGGCTTTATCAGATTCTCCAGGCAATTCAGAAGTAGGGCTCAAGTTTGAGAATCCTTGATATAAACTGAAAGACTGACCCCATTTGAAGAATTTACTCTTGATTCCATGAAAATGGGATCCAATCCCTCCTCCAATCTGAGAGCTGATGTCTTACATGGGCAGAACTTTTTTCATAATGGTGTGGCTGCACATTGAAGGTACTATTACAACTTTTAGTGCAAACTGACCAGCCTCAGGGGAAGAAGGTGTGAGTTGCGGATGTGACAGTTTCACACTCTGTTCCTACCAATCACTGCTTTTACTCTCTTCTTTCCCTTGACAGTTTACTAGCAAACTGTGACAGCTACAGGAAGTCTGTGAGCCTGTGAAATGCACACATGCCTTAGTAGTCTCACTCCTTCTACCCTCCATCAATCTCTTATATGTGAGTTGTAGATTCCCATTGGAGAAAATGTCAGGGAGCATAGAGGCACTGGAGACAATTGGACCATTTAAGAAATATGGAATGTAAATGGGTTTTGTGGCTACCTCAACACACATGCATTCCTTTCTACCATCTTTTTTTTTTTTAACAGAACACTGTTTTTTTTTTTTTTGCTGGGTGCATGTCTGTGTGTACCCAGCCAGTCTTCATTATAGCTAAGAAGACTCTTGGACTAAGATACAGGCAACAGAGAGCAAAGTATATAGGGGACTTCTTGGAAGTATCTTCAAAAAGGAGAAGTTTGCTTTTTCTCCTCTATTCTTCCTGTGATGTGGGCACCAGATGTAAGGGCTGGAACTTCAGCAGCCATCCTGAAGAAGGAGATGGGAGAAACCCCCTGAGGATGTCAGGGCAGAGAGAGGGCAGTGTGAGCTGTTAACAACACAATGGGGACACCATTTCACCCCTGGATTTTTTTTTTCTGAGACGGAGCCTCAAGCTGTCACCCTGGATAGAGTGCTGAGGCATCACAGCTCACAGCAACCTCCAATTCCTGGGCTCAAGCGAGTCTCTTGCCTCCGCCTCCCAAGTAGCTGGGACTACAGGCACCCACCACAACGCCCGGCCATTTTTTTGGTTGCAGCTGTCATTATTGTTTGGCAGGCCTGGGCTGGATTCAAACCCACCAGCTCAGGTGTACGTGGCTGGCGCCTTAGCCCATTGAGCCACAGGCGCCGAGCCTACCCCTGGATATTTTAAAACATGACAGAGAAATAAACATCTACCCTTGGTATTGTCTTGCTTATATAAAATAGAGCATTGTGCTAGAAGACGTATCATCAAGCTGTGGTTTGGTGGTACAAAGAGGCCAGAAGCGTGAAAACCAAACTTCCCATCCTTTTACAGCCAGTCCTGTCAGGTAGAAAACTAGCTCCTCCCTGCCAGTATTCTCAGGAGTCTTAGCTCTATAGCTCCTACTTCTGACATTTCCAAGTTCTGTGGTGTCTGCGGTTCTCTCAAAGCACGTTGGAATGTCCCACGACAAAACTGACATGATTTTTGTTATATTTTAGAAGAGGATATTTTATAACGTTTGGAATTTAGGAGTGGGGTTAGAGAAATTTCTCTATAGTGAAAATGACCGTAAGTAAACTGTGTTAGAAAAATGCTCCCCTAGAAAGATGAGAAGGAAATACCATAGAAGTTTCTTTATTTTTCCAAAGGTCTCTCTCTCTGAGGTTCTTAGATCACAAACTTCGCCCGTGGGTGAAGTCTGAGAGGACGGAATGAGCTGAATTCTTCAGTAACTGTGTGCCTTGGGTCTGAGAGAGTAAGCTTTCCTCCCACCCTGCGTGTTTAACAATTCCTAGCAATTGATAAAAGGAATGACTGTAACAGCAACCTGTCACATGATGCTTGCTCTCTAACCCTGATCTAAATGCTTTCCCTACATCAACTCACATTCATCCCCCCTTGTGATTGGCCTAAAATTGACACATAGAAAAGTTACACCTGTGTCCAGTGGAGGAACTGAAATTTGTACCCAGGGAAGAGACAGGAAGGAAGTGTTGCAAGCTGATCTGTGTGGGCAACCCCCTGTACTGCAATCACCAGAATGTTTATCGCAGCCCAATTCATAATACTGAAGACATGGAAACAGCCCAAGTGCCCATTGACCCATGAATGGACTAACAAATTGTGATATATGTACATCATGGAATACTATGCAGCCTTAAAAAAGGTGGAGACTTCACATCTCTTATGTTTACCTGCATGGAGCTGGAACATATTCTTCTTAGGAAAGTATCTCAAGAATGGAAAAAATAGTATCCAATGTACTCAATACTACTATGGAATCAATATATAACCACCCATACACTCATACAAATGGCAAAAACTAGAGTCCAGAAAGTAGAAGGGAAGAGGAGAGAGAGGGGAGGGGGGACATGGGAGGAGGGAGGGTATTTGGGGAGACCTCACCTAATTTGCTTGATGCAATGGTACATTTCAAAACTATTAAGAAATTAGTATAATGGTGATGGATGTGTTACTAAGTTCAATGTAAGCATTTCACATTGTATATTGAAGCAGTACCCTGAACCCCATAAATCCATCAATGTATAAAGTTATGATTTAATAAAAAATAATTTTAAAAAATTTATGTTTATTATGTGGATAGAGGGAAGTAAGCAATATCTAAGTTTGTTACATTAGTTCCATGTAAGAATTTTTTATTCTGTGGTCAGTCCCCTTATTAATCATTGGATATGAATGAACATGAGAGATGATAAATAAACACTCTGGAAGTCTGATGAATGAACATGAGAGATGATAAATAAACACTCTGGAAGTCTGATTGATCTTTAGTATTTTAAAAGAAGGCTGGATGTGGTGGTAACGAGCAGATAGATATCCCGCTGCCGTGGCCTGGCTAGTACCTGGCCCCCTCCCCATTTTCCCTGCAGATCTGAATGTCATTTCAGTGAGTGCCATTGAGTGATTGTTTGGATTTGCTGAGGGCATCTCCCATCTCCATAGCAAGGATCCCCCAGAAACACCCGTGCCTGACGTCAGCCCATTTAGGGTGGGTTGAGGGGTTTAATTTCAGTGATGCTATTTGTCTTGTCTTTTAAGATAAAAACCCCAACTAATCTCTTTCACATCCCAGCGCAGTGATTTGGCTTTTCCTGTCTGACTATTTTTGTGGCCTTTCACTTTGATGCTTAGTGTGTTGTTACTAATCTTCTTTTCAAAATCTGGCTTCATTTCAGCTTCTCGAACAGCAGAGATCCACAGATAACACCCATCAACAAGGTAGGAAGAAGCCTTCCTTTCCAACTTAAAAAAAATAGTCAATGTTTTCATTTTTACTAGTGAAAAACATAAAAGAATTCAAATAATCCACAGCTCTATCACTTAGAATATTCCTATGAACTTTTATTAATGAATAAGATACCATTTGCTTTGGGATCTAGAGAAAGAGCCGTCTGGATTGATTTAATGCAGACAGGACCTTGGGTGAGATAATTTCTCAAGGTCTTCCTGACCCTACTATCGCAGGAGAGATACATAACGTATATTTTATTTTATTTAAATATACATAATGTGTATTTTAAACAGCTCTATTGAGATTCATGATTCATGCATTGTACAATTCACCCATTTAAAACACATAATTGAGTGACTGGTCGTATGTTTGCATTTTTGTGAAACTGTCACCACAATCAATCTTAAAACGCTTTCATCACATAAAAAAGAAATTCCATAACCCTATTTCTAAAAAAAAAAAAAAAAAACAGGCCTGTGAAATCAGCCTGGAACCCACGCCCCGGAGGGCTGTTGTTGGCTTCGCAGGTTGCTAGTGCCCTCTGGTGGCGAATGGCCAGAACTACAGGCGGTGACTGAACTTTCCTGGGGAGCCTGATGTTCGCAGGGCCTGGGGTCAGAGCGCAAGGGGACACCAGCGTACCATTTCTACACATACTAAAAACTGTAGATCGATACCGAAGACTATTCAGTAAAAGACATTCTTACCTTCATAATGGCCTGGAAACTCATATGCAAATTGAAATTGTAAGACTTCTCAGAATTCCACGTCAAACGTGGCGACAGGAAGATGGTAGGTCTCGTGCCAGCTTCGCTCTTCCCAGCCCTGCCCCGCTGCGTACTTCCAGGGACCCGTGTGCTGTGTGCAGACAGCCCCCTACCCTGCTGCATACTTCCAGGGACCTGTGTGCAGACAGCCCCCTGCCCCACTGCGTACTTCCAGGGACCCATGTGCTGTGTGCAGACAGCGCTACCCCACTGCATACCTCCAGGGACCTGTGTGCAGACAGCCCCCTACCCTGCTGCATACTTCCAGGGACCCGTGTGCAGACAGCCCCCTACCCCGCTGCATACTTCCAGGGACCTGTGTCCAGACAGCCCCCTACCCTGCTGCATACTTCCAGGGACCCGTGTGCTGTGTGCAGACAGCCCCCTGCCCCGCTGCGTACTTCCAGGGACCCATGTGCTGTGTGCAGACAGCGCTACCCCACTGCATACCTCCAGGGACCCGTGTGCAGACAGCCCCCTACCCTGCTGCATACTTCCAGGGACCCGTGTGCTGTGTGCAGACAGCCCTGCCCCGCTGCGTACTTCCAGGGACCCGTGTGCTGTGTGCAGACAGCCCCCTACCCTGCTGCATGCTTCCAGGGACCCGTGTGCTGTGTGCAGACAGCCCTGCCCCACTGCATAGTTCCAGGACCCGTGTGCTGTGTGCAGACAGCCCCCTATCCCTCTGGGTACTTCCAGGAACCCGTGTGCTGCGTGCAGACAGCCCTACCCCGCTGCATACCTCCAGGGACCCATGTGCTGCGTGCAGACAGCCCAGTCCATCTGGCTAAGACCCAGCTACCCACCTGCAAGGAGCCCACTCCTTCCTTCCCACACACTCACTGAACTGGATGTAATGATGTAGTTGAGAGGATTATCCAGGCTCAGACGCAGTCTTGGAACCATTTGTGTTGACAGTCCTGGGTTCCAGGTAACCTGAGCGTTGCCCAGCAGGAGCTGATGGTGTAGGCTTTTGGAAGGAGGGTGGCCATTCTGCTTCTGTCTGTCCTGGTTTAGCATAGACGGTCCCCTATCCTGGGAAACACTTCTTCAAAATGCTAAAAGCTCTGCTTATTGGTCTTGCATCAAAAAACTAAAGGAAAAGAGCCAACTCTATATGGAAGCCCCCAAAATAGAGGCTAAGAGTGATGCTGTTTTTGCTGTCAAATGAGTATCATATTTCTAAAAATTTTATTAAAAATATGTGTTCTGAAAAGATTGTATTCAGTCAATAGACTGCACTCAAGGATCCAGAAGGCCACATGTGGTCCTGAGGTTGCAGGTTCCCACCCCATCTCCCAAAGTCCTTGTCACTGCACCCCCATCACCCCCCATTGCTGACACGGCAACTGTGATCCACAGTTCTCCCCTGATGAGGGCTTCCTCATCAAGCTTCACTCTGAGTTATCCAGCTAAAGTGTGCAGCGTGAGTGCGCTGTAATCACAGGCATTCACAGCCAGCTTTTGTCTCTGTTTGTGGATTAACTGTTGTGCTCTATCGAGATAGTATAAATTTAGTTTTCATCCTGTGGATATTGTAATCGTGTTTTCTCAACTCTTTCTAAAAATTTAGATAATTGAAATGAGAACAATCAAGTGTTAGCTGTTTAATAAGTCCTGCTGTTAATGACAAATAATTGTCACTGTTAACGATCCAATTGTCACATTTACAGAACACAAAAATATTTCAGAACATAACCTGTTCCAAATAGATGTTTATTTTTATATTTCGATGGTCAAGGAATCATCAAAATATAAAAGTTTTTTATAGTATGGCCGCACCCCTGGTTGTTTTTCTAAGATTGGTCCTAAGGGTAAACCCCTGTGGCTCCAGGAATCCTTGCCTTCTGAGGAGAGAAGGGCCAGAGTGGGGTCTCAGAACCTACTGCAAATGATTTCCAACAGATTGCAGGTAATGGTACCTTTAGGAAGGAAGAAAGCTGTGTAGGGCAATTAAAGGCAAATGCATAATAGAATTTGGTTTGATAGTCATATAGCTGCCACAGAAGCATGTGGTCCAATAGATTTGTGAGTTTACAAAGGAAATTACTTTGCAAAAAAATTCATTTATTTTTGATGATGCTTACACTCAAGAACTCAGTTTTTTAATGTTACTGGGTAGCAGATGCTAAACTGCAAAAATTAACTGGAGAACGCATTTCAGAAAGCAGTAATATCCGACTCCGTTATTAAGTTTACTGTTAAGTGAACAGAGGAAAAGAAGTGCATTTCTTCCATTAGCAAAGCAAATAGGACATCTGTGCACAAGAAAATGCAAGATAAAATTTGGTGGGTGAAATTCATTGCCGTGGGAGGAATAATTGACTTGTAGGTACAGGAAGTTTTGTATTCTAGATTTAAGTGGAATAGGATGTTATAGTTTTTAAGAATTGCTTTTCTTTTTTATCTCCTTTTTCTTCTTCCTCTCTCTTTAATCTTTCCTTTTCTATCTCCCCTTCCTCCCTCCCTCCTTCCTTTTCCTTTCTTTGTCTTTTTTCTCTTTCTTTCTCTCTTCCTTCTTTTTTATTCTTTGATTAGTTTTATTTTGATTTTAATCCTGATTAAGGAACAACTAACATGATTTCAAATGATGAAGAGAGAGGAACCCAGTCCACAAACCTGTCATGGCTGAAAGTGCTTGTGTCCCATTTTGAGGGGTCTCATCCACCCAAATCCACCCCCAGGAATCAGGATCGCAACAGGCCTGTGGGCACCAGGCAGTAAACATTATCTAGTTGTTATTTCTTTCATGTTTTTTGTTGGCTTGCCTTTAATATCATCCTGAGTTCTTACTGACGTCTCCTTGAAATCAGCCAAGTATCTTGGGCGTGCTTGGGCATGGCTTTGAGGGGAGCAGTGTCCCTTGTGCCCACAGTGGTTTAGCAGGGGGGACCACAAAGTGAAGGCGAACGTAGCTTGGAGAGGTCAGGGGTCAAAGCTCGTCACTCTTCCCAGGGAAGAGTCACCCCATGTTCCCAACTTCAGAGCGTGGAGTTTTTGTTTTATTAAGGGAGACAATGTCTTTGTTCCACGTGGACCTCGCGGCATAGTCTTTAGTTGCAAACTACGTCAGGCTGGTGTCCCCCACTCCTCTCAGAATCTCTCACCCAGCCCTGCTGGGTCCCCTCCCAGGGACAGCTGCTGTGTGCAGCATTTGTGATCTCCTCTCCATCAGCATACAAGGAGGACTCTTCTTCTGTAATAGAGAGTGTCGGGACAGTATGTGAAAGACACCATAACTTACTTACCTTAATTCTGGTTCTTCTGAAGGAGGCTAGTGATGGCCAATTTTATGTCAACCCAGCTGGGTCACAGCACTTGGATATGTGGTCAAATGTCATTCAGAATATTTCCGTGTGTGTGTGGGGGGGGGGGGTCATTGAATGAGATTAACATTTAAACTGATAGACTCTGAGTAAAGCAGACTGCCCTCCATAATGTAGGTGGGCCTCGTCCGATCAGTTGAACACTGAACAGGACACAGATTGACCTTCCCTGAGCAGGTGGAGTGGGGACTTCCACAGCAGGTGTGTGGACTTCAGACTAGGAGCTGCAATAGCAGCTGTCTGGTCCCCCAGCTCTCCAGTTTGCCAGCCCTCTCTGCAGATTTTGGAACTGTCAGCCTCCATTATCTGTCTATCTGTCTGTCTCTCTCTCTCTCTGGATATATAAATATATATATTATACACACCTACACACACACAGAGTCCTCCATACTTATAGTTTCACATCTGCAGATTCAATCAACCATGGATTGAAAATATTTGAGGACAAAAGACAGTTAAAAAAATAATAATACAAAAATAAAAAATAAATTTAACAATATAGTATGACAACTATTTATATACATAGCATTTGCATTGTATTAGGTATTATAAGTAATCAAGAGCTAATTTAAAGTTTACAAGAGGATGTAAGCAGGTGGTTATAGGCAAACACTATACATTTTTTTTCCGAAGAACATACCCCTTGAACCTAGAAATTTTGAGAAAATTGTATTTGTTCTCATCTGTACTAGAAGCTTTACTTTCCACCATTGTACCATAAAGCTGAGGCTAGACACCCTAGTCCAAAAAATCACACCTAACACATGAACTGGCTTCATTTCTTTTCTTTTTTTTTTTTTTTAAAGACAAGGTCTCACTTTATCACCCTCAGTAGAGTGCCGTGGCCTCACAGCTCACAGCAACCTCCTGGGCTTATGTGATTCTCTTGCCTCAGCCTCCCAAGTAGCTGGGAATATAGGCACCCACCACAACACCCAGCTATTTTGTTGTTGTTGTTGTTGCAGTTTGGCCGGGGCCAGGTGTGAACCTGCCACCTTCGGCATATGGGGCCGGCGCTCCACTCACTGGGCCATAGGCACCGCCCCAATTTCCTCATTGTCATTCAGTAGGGAAGAGCATAAGGGCCTGTGTTTGCTTTATTCCCTCCTGTGTGTGAGATGTGATGACGGCAGACAAATGAACCACACTCTGAAGCCTTTGAAAGATGAAACTTCATGTACTTCTCTTCCTAACCCTTTAATATGTCCGGTTTTCCATTTTGTTCAATATTTATTGGAAATTCCACATCAAGCTCTGTGGTCTGAGCAACTTGGATCTGTTGCAAGTCAACTGATTACAATTCTGTGGGACACCTGTTACTGTGAGAGACAAAGGGGGCCTACATCTAGTGCAGGTCAAGATTTAAACCCTGAAGCAGCCATGGCAGCTTTTCACCAGTTCTCAAAGGCCCTTGGCATTACTGTACATGCCTACGTGATTTCAAGGAAAACCCAGATTCTGGATCACTTTGCGGGCTTGTTTGGGGTCATTTTGCCCCGTGTCCTCATCGAGTGCAGGGAGGTAGAGAGCCTGGTCCAACTTTCACGTTGGTTCTTAGGAGTCCACATGTGATTCCCTCCCGTTTAGGGACACGCACAGAAAAACAAGAGCCACCACTAAGCCCCACATGGTAATTATGCGATTTCTACCGATTAAGTAAATTGTGGCTCTGAAGGATTAAATAACATGTCTGTGAGTATAAAACAGGACGAAGCTGGAGGACAAGCCCAGGTTTCCTGGCTCTGTAAGCCCGTGCCTCCGTCTGTGTTCCCTTCCCAGGATCCCCAAGTGATAAATGTTTATTTTATTGTTGTGCAGACTTGGTGACTGCAAAAAGCTTGAAGGACACAAGTTCCCTCTTAAAGTGATATCTGCACTGTGCTCTGACCCCCACCTCACAACCAAACATGATTTTGTGATTTTTTCCCCCTCTGTTACAGGCACAATCCTGTCTGTTATCCATATGCACCCCAGAACCTTCAGATCATCTAGGTTTTTATAAGAGATAGGAAGCCGGGGATTAGTGACTTTCAAAAATCGGTCAAAAGCAACATTGTTAAAAAAGAAGGAAGAGTCAGAATTCAAATGCAGGTCTCACTGTAAAGGCCCTACTCTTTCACCAGTGAATGGCGGAGAAGGACGATGTGGCTTCTTCACCTGCTGGCCTCTCCTCCTTCCACTCTGAGCCTGTGTCCTTGGGCCACAGCCCACACGCAGTCCAGGCAGAGACTATCCGGGGTTACTGACCCCAGAGCAAATTAAAGGCAAAACAATACATATCTGTGCTCACTCTTATAGATTCAAAATAAACTTTTAAGAAACACAAGGACAGGCTGGGCGCCTGTGGCTCAATGGGCTAAGGCGCCAGCCACGTGCAACTGAGCTGGCGGGTTTGAATCCAGCCCGGTCCCGCCAAACAACAATGACGGCTGCAACCAAAAAATGGCTGGGCGTTGTGGTGGGCGCCTGTGGTCCCAGCTACTTGGGAGGCGGAGGCAGGAGACTCCCTTGAGCCCAGGAATTGGAGGTTGCTGTGAGCTGTGATGCCATAGCACTCTACCCAGGGTGACAGCTTGAGGCTCTGTCTCAAAAAAAAAAAAAGAAAAAAAAGAAAAGAAACACAAGGACAGCAAGTGGGTCGTGAAGCCTAGGCCTTTGAGTGGAGGCTCTGACCTCAACGGTGAGCAGAAAAGACACTGTCGAGCCCAGTGGTTTCTCTTGGCCACTCAGCCGGGAAAAGACTCGCTCTCTGAGTCAGAGAAGACACAGACAGAGCCTGGGGCAGTGTCTCTAAGAAGTTTTGGTCCTGTCCTGCCCACCTCCGTCTTCACCAGGCCAAGCCCTGGGGAATAGATGCTGGGAAGATCTCTCCCAGTGGAAGAGTCCGGGTCGTGTCTTCTCCTCACGGGCCTCGGAGAGTTGACAGGGTCCGGAATTCTCTGTTCCCTGTGGCACTGGAGAGTGAAGATGGTTGCTGCGGGTTCTAGCCAGGTGCCCTCTTATAAATACTCCCAGAGGATGTGGGAACCCATCAAAGGTTTTTCCAAGTGGCACGATGGGAACTTGAGGGCCTTTTAGACAGGATGACTCAGGTGTCTTCCTCTTGACCGGCGCCCCGTGGGGAGGAGGGCTTCTTAGCAGATGTCAGGGTAGCCAGAAGCTGCCCATGCTCAGGTGCTCCTCCAGAAGCCGTGACACCATATGAGTGTCACTGGGATTTAGAAACAATCCCAGGTCTATGTGTGTGCGCCTGGGGAGGAGGGAGAACCTCAAGTCAACGGAATTCATTCTAACTTGGTCTGATTAAAGCTTTGTGATTGTCTACTGTCAGGTTGACTGAGACTTTGCGATTAAAAACCAAGTAAAGGCAGTTACATTCACTTGCACACTAAAAGCATGTGGATTTACCGTTATTTCCACTTTGCTTATTTACTTACAAAGGGGCAGTTCATTCATTTTACAAATGCAGACTTTGGGGTAAGAAGAAATAATCGTTCTTCTAAAAATAGAGGAATTACAATAGACTTAGAGAATCGGTGTGCCGTGTGGAAAAGTCCCACCCATTCCCACATCATCAGATATTTCTTTGCACACTGGCGACTTCCAGGACTTAATTGTCAGCTTCTTCCCCCTTCCACCTGAGCATTCCCAGCTCCTACAGCAAACCCAACACCTTCGGGAAGAAGAGGGCTGGTCTGGGGCCAAAGGAAACTGTGTTCTGATCTCAGATGCAGTGCTCAGTAAGGACTTACTGAAGTGAATTTGTTCTCTAAAGAAATCAGCAAGGTTATCTGTCCCCAGGTAATTTTATTTGTTGTTGTTGTTGTTGTTTTAATTGTGAATGGTTTTCTATTGCTTGGTAGAAAGAATGGGGAGCACTCACTTCTCTGTGGGGTTCTGGATCAGAAGGTATCCAAACTGTCTGCTGTTCTGCAGGGATCAGCTAGGAAACGAGAGTGTCTGGCCCTGTCAGCTCTCCTTCGTGAACCCGACGGCTCACAGCCAGGAGAACCTGACATTCTATAGAGCAGGAACATAGAGCAGGCCTGAGTCTTCTTTGGAGGATTCCAGGAGGGAACCCAATGGCTCTCCCATAGCTGCTCCGCCTTGCTAGGGAGAGGCAGCCTCTTACCCCCTCGGCTGAAGGATGGCCTCTAAGGTTGTGTCCCTGACACTCTTCAGGAACCTCAGAACTACAGTCCCACCTGTGCCCCTTTCTTCTAAAGCCTGCGGAGGCCCTGGGAGAGGGCTCGGCTTCCGGCTCCTCATTCTGGCTGCAGCCGTGATGAGGTATCTGGTCACCATGGAGATGTGGGAGCTGCGCAGACCTGCCAGGGCCTCCACACACTGGTTGTAGGCTGCCAGGAGGTGTCGGCCTCCCGAGGACAGGACGTGCTCCCTCAGGGCGGGAGCGGCGCGGATTTCCTCTATGAAGGCCTTATGGGAAGGAGGCATGTAGCCCCTCATCCCGCACAGAAAGGCAGCTGGAAGGAACAACCCAGACGGACATCAGGCCCTGCAGAAGCCGGGGAGAGCCCGCCGACTGCTCCGGACACCCTGCAAACCGTGCTGGTGTCCTGTCTGTTTTTCTGGCCCCTCTGCGTGCAGACTTCAAAAACTCAAATGCGTATTTCCGACTGTTACTGGGAGATGGGGAAGAGCAAATGAAGCAAGCTCGCCTCAGTGAACTCAGCTGGAACGACAGGTATTTATTATTGGCCAGACGTAAACGAAGCGCCCTGCAGCCAGCTACACGCCAGGACACAATCCTTAAGCTGATCAGCTAATTGCTCCCACAATTTCATTGCCTAAGTGTTTTAGCTTGGGGGGACTGTTGGGGAAAGTGAAACATGGCCAAACAAATGAGGAATAGCCAGCTGTTTTAGGAGGAACCTCTTGAAGCCAAGTTGTTTAGCAGTCAAATCAATAGGTATGTATAGGAAAATCATTATGTGTTCAACACGATGCGTAGTTTATCAGTCATTCACCTCACCAAATGTAAAAATCCATGAAAAGTTATCACAGTTCCAGAAAACTGACTTTTGTGAAGAGGCTGGGCTCTATGATGCTATATTTTACTCATTTTTTTTTCTAATCCAACTTGAAAAGTCTAAAGTCTGAAGTGCCTATTTTTGCAGCTGTTAAGCCCGTAGCTTTGATGCTGGCAGGTAAGGAAATGGGATTTCAAGCTTCAGAAATGGTATACCCCTTTTCTGGTTTAAAGAGATTTGGCAAGAGGTTGCCCCATTTTATAGGGAAGGGCTTTCCTGTGGGAGCTCAACCCTTCCCTGCTGGCTCCAGGCTTATCACCATAATGTCACGGCCTTCAAATTCCAGCTCTTTTCCCCATGTTATTTTTTTCTCTCCCCCATTTTGTAATTTTGTCTAAATCACAAAATGACAGCAAACAGTTGGAAATACAGCCATGCTTTAAGATTGGGAAATGAAACCCAAGCTCCTGCCAAGATCTGATATTTTGATATCAACTGACTTGAAGCAATAACATTTGGCGGGCACAGAGTTTCCAGATTGATTTAGAGGAGTGTGGACTTTGTGGCATTTTAATTTATACTTGGTTTTATCAGTTGCTAGAAAAACAAAAACAAAAAACTCAGTTCTGCCTCCCTCTCCTCTTGAGGGGAAAAAAAGAAGAAGGGGGAAAAAGTCCGACTTACCACTTTCCTTGCTATGATGAATGCCCAGGAACTCGTCAAAGGCATGAAGCACCGTGCTCTGAGCCGCACTTCCTCCAGAGTATTGCAGAGGCTCCTCGGAGACGCCTTCATACATCAGCCCTACAGGCACTGCTGGGTTATCTTTCCATCTAGGCAAGAGTAAAAGTCAGAGAAAAGAAAGGGTTGGTAGGGGTTAAGAGTATATTTTCAGATATGCAAGCCAACAGTGAGCACCAAAGGAAATTTGATTTCAGTGGTAATTTTAGGGCAAGGGATTGGGTGTCTTCGTAGAATAAACATGGAAGCATCATCTTAACCCCAGCTTTGGAACATGCCAGAAATTTGCAGCCCTTCTCTCCCTCATTTACAGGATTCTTCTTGCAGTGGCTCACACTTGTAATATTAGCACTTTGGGAGGCCAAGGCAGGAGGATCTCTTGAGGCCAGAAGTTCAAGACCAGCCTAGGCAACATAGTAAGACCCTCCATCTCTACAAAAAATTTAAAATTAGCCTGGTGTGGGGGCAGGTGCCTATAGTAGTAGCTACTCAGGAAGCTGAGGCAGGAAGATTGCTGGAGCCCAGTTCAGAGTTGCAGTGAGCTTTGATGACACCACTGCAGTCTACCCAGGGCGATAGGGTGAGACTCTGTCTCAAAAAAAAAAGAACAAATACAGACACACAAATACAGAGACAGACACACCTGTGCCCTTCCCTGAAACGATGACAACCGTAATCGTTGTGACTATCAGTTCTAGATATTACCTGAGTTTGTGAGCTCGCCTTTACCTAACACCCTGTTGACAGCAGGTACTGATAAGGGCAGATAATGAGGGTGGTGACAGAGAGCGCAGCTTGCCAGGCTGACGTCAGGGGCGGCAGAGGCCTGGAACTGGGGCGGGGGCCATGCCAGAATAAGGGTAAGGTCCTCTCCTCCCTGCCCTGGCCTTCCTTGTCCTCCTTTATTCTCCTCTGTCTCTCTGATGCCCTTTCTTCATTGTCTTCTCTGGGTCCCCCCATTGCTGCCACATCTGTCCTGCTCATTTCTCCGTGTCTGACGTCTCACAGCACCCTGAAGACTCACAGGGGGACGTGGGCGGTGCCGTGATGAGAACAGCGGCACCTTTGCACCGACTGCCCTTTCCACTTCATCAAGCCCCTTCACATTCATCTTCTCACGGGCCCGCCCATAACTAAGTCAGGGCGGGAATTCTTTACCCCATCTCATAGATAAAGAAGCAAAGACTCAAAGAAATTAAGTTTCCTGGATAACGTGTCCAAGAACGATGGAACCAGAACTTGAACCCCAAACCTGTAATTTTCTATTTCCATTTTAAGGAAAAGAATCTTTTCCTCTTATGATGGGGAACAAGCTACCTTCTCTGTTATGAGTTTGCCTAACAGATCTACACTGAAGTTTCACTTTCTTCTGGTAATTTGAAAAGTCATCTTGCTCAAGAGAAGGACACTCCAGCTAGGCACTTGCAGAGGGCCCAGGCAGACTGTCCTGTGTGCAAACCCAGACTTTGTACCAGTATGGGCCTGAGGCCGGGGATGCCACAGGGAGCAGGCTTGGTTTCTTTGGGTCTATTTTTAGGTTGGCTGGTCTGTGGCTTCCTCTGGCTGAACAGCAGAGTGGCTTCCGAAGTTGGGGTAGCATCACTCTGAAAGAGATGAGGCTCCAAGGACAGATTTCTGCTGTGAGGTCCCACAGGCCACCACCTCGCCATGCATCACCTGTGAGTCGTGGCCTCATTCACCAACCTCTGTGCACCTCCTGTCTCTCATCCAAGCAACCCTAGTGCACCGTGTAAACTATCACGCCACCAGCCTGGGGCCAGGAACTTATGAAGCGTTCCATATATGTTAGCCATTTTATTCAGAGTGAACTGAAATCCTTGTTCCCTCCTTTCACTATCTTGAACTTTGTAAAAGTTTTTCTGAGTCTCAGTTTCCCCAATTTGTATCGGCTTCCTATAGCTGTCCTAGTGTGATGCGAGCTCCAGGGAGGTTGTGTGAGTTGTTCAATTGTTAGTTTTCGTGTGTTCTATTGCGTCGCATAAACAAATATGCAAAATATAGGTGAGGGGTGGCGCCTATGGCTCAAAGGAGTAGGGTGCCGGCCCCATACACTGGAGGTGCCAGGTTCAAACCCAGCCCCGGCCAAAAAACTGCAAAAATAAAGGGGGGTAAAGAATTCCTTTTGGAGGTGACCGTCAATCAGGGCTCTGACAACATTCATGGGGAAGAAACTTTTGGGTGATGGGTGGCCCAGCCTGGGCACACGCGCCCAGGTCTCGCTCTGCACCTCTCTGATGGCTCCTGCTGTCATCTCAGACCCCTTCACCTGCTCCTTTCTGTCCCAACCACTCCGACCTGCTGGGTTCTGAGTAGGGTCAGTCTTTGGACTCCTCATGACTCTTGGTTCCCCTAGCTAGCCGCGTGCATTTAAAAACCAATGATATTCTGGCTATTCACAAATCTTCACCTACAGCTGGACCTGTCCCCTATATTCCAGAGGATATGTTGAAGCCATACTGCAGAGGACAGAATGTACACCAGCGTAACTGTCCAGAAAGATAAAAGAAGTGTCTCCTTTCAAAGCCGCGTTCGCCAGCTCAATAATTCTAATCTGAGGAGGGAAATTGTGTTTCTCTGAGCAGCCCAGTGATTACTCTGGTGTATTCTTAGGTTCAGGCCTCTGTGGAAAAAAGGAACTGTTTTCCTTTCAAATCTCTGTAGGCAAGGTTATTTTTAGGCTTTTCTTGTAACATATTTCTAGCAACCCCAAGAAAAGGGGAAGTTTAAACAGAATAAACAAACAAGAAAAGATGACATTTGTCCCCCCTCAGGGGCTAACATCGCTGAGAAATTTAATGAAGTGGGAACTAAAGAGAATGTATTTCATCTACACATGAAATCTCCATTCTCCAAAATAAGAATGATTTTTAAAAAGGAAACAAAAAATAATAAACCAAACATAGGACAAATCAAGGACAGAGGAGCAAATTTCACATTTTTCAAGACAACGGAAATCCTCAATAATCCAGATGTTTTTGGCCATCTACATTCATGAAAGCATTTAGGATTTAGTACTGGCTACTCAGCAACATGCAAAACATTTTGACCATCGGAAAGAGCACGGAGGCATTTACATATAACACAGATAAAATTCACTGACCCAGAATTTATATTTTAATAAAACCAAAGTCACCCTCTAGCGCCCATCTCATCATGAGCACTGCAAGATAGAGTCCATGCTTGTCAGATACTCTGACATAAGGAAGAACGATAATTCATTTATTCCCTTGAAGGATACAGTGGCTAAGTGGAATTCTAAAAATGATTCCCCAAGATTCCCCTTCAATCTCCAAGGCTGCGAATATTATGAGACATCACACCTGTCCATGGGATATATTACATGGCAAAAGGAACTTTGCAGGTGTAATTAAGGCCAATTAATCAGTTGGCTTTAACATTAATATGAAGTTTCTTGCTGGATTACGTAGGTAATCTGAATCTGATCACACAGAACCGTTAAAAGCAGAGCGTTTTCTCTGGCTGGTGGCAGAAAGAGAGGTTAGAGGGATCCCGAGTACTGGAAGGGTGGGAAGGAGCACGGCTGGGATGAAGAAGCTGCAGAATGAGGAGTAAGGGATCTCTGGATGCTGAGAGCAGCGGCCGTGTGACGGCAGCAAAGGAAGGGAGCTCGGGGCCAAGACTCTGAAAACCTGGATTCTGGCCACACCCCCTCAGTTTTGAAGCAGATTCTTTCTTTCCCACATCTTCAGTGAAGAGCCCAGACAAAAGGACCAGGGCCTTCTGAGACCCAAGACAGAGAACCCCACTGAGCCTGCCGAGCTTCCAGCCTACAAGACTGTGAGGTTAAAAATGGGCCTTGTTTCAAGGTGCTGAACTTGTGATTCAGACCTTTGTTATGAAACAATGAAAAACTAGTACAGATTTAGAGAGTAGAGTGAAGCAGAGATTTTCCAGGACTGAATGTCTTCTCCTTTCCAGTCTATGTCTAGAATAGCTTGCTATATGGTACCACGAGATTTTTTTTATCTCTCGTCAAATCCTACCAAAGGTACACAGAGAAAGCCCAGATTCTGAGATGCACTTTCAACTCTGCCTTCGGGCCCTTGCCCTCTATTTAGTTCCTTCCCCCACAAACCCTTATCCATTACTCTGGAGTGACTATTTGGAAACGTTCTGGCTTCCTCTCTCTACCCTCACAACAGAGATTCCCCACTCAGGCTGGACTCCCCCTGAAGCATCTCACACTTCTTCCCATGGAATGGATCCACGGTAGACGTCGTCTGGCTGGTCTCCCTACCGCCAGACCCGGCTTCAGACCTTTCTGCTGCTACACGTCAGCCTTCCCCTGGTGAACAGGAGACCTCACTAGAGGGTGCCTATTTCACATTTTCACCTCATCCATCCACCTTTTACTTTTCATCCTTTAAAATAAAATTTTAAAAATCAAAAACAAAAAAAAATCAAACAGGAGATCAGGAAGAGGAGAAAGGACCAGAGATCACATGTGATGATGGAGAAGGTAAATCAATGTCATGGAGACGTTATTATCGAGGTCTCGTATTGAAGATGTCTTTTTTTCCCCCTTTCTAAGAAACAAAGAGTCGTAGATAGGAATCTGGGTATGATAAACATACCCCAGGTCACAAAGCTCTCAGAGGCCCCATTTTATGAAGAAGAAAGAGCAACTGGCAATGGCTGGTGTGAGGAAATCCTCTCCTGGAAGGCCCACGGTCAATGTCATCACCTTGACCACTACGTTACAACACCTGGATTTAGGAGGGACACAGACATTCAAGCCATGGCAGGTAGCTCTTCCAGGAAATCTAAAAGGAAGATTTTATGATACTGCCCAGCCCTCCACAGGCCTTGATAACAAAGGAACAGTGAATGTAAATGATAGAACTCTGCGGGTGACACACTGCGGGTTTTTAATGTCAACAAGATAGAATTCTAAGAAAAGAGAGCACAGATGGATCTCAATGGCCTTGGGACAGTCAATCTGAGCTTGACTATTCACCGTCCATGTTGTTGGTCATGCCCATTACATCTGACTTCTTTCAGCCCGGAGTTGGTCTGGGTGATCACTTGGCTAGCAATGCTCACCAGGTATGCATCTTACTCTAGAAAGCATCCATCTGTTTCTCCCCTAATAAATTTGGACAATGCCATAGAGACCTCATGTATAAAAGCAGTTGCACTGGACTTACCCAGAGAGGAAGATCCGGATGACTGCATAAAATATGTCTGGATCTACATAATCTGGAGAAGCAATCAAAACATGAACTTTACTACACGCAAAGACAACAAACAGAAAAAGCAATTCGTTACATGTGCAGGGGGCCCGCGCTCTCCTGGGGCTGCCTCCTCTATCTGATCTGCACGGAGACCCGGAAGGAGAGGAGCGGCGAGAGGGGGCTGGAATGTCCTCTCCCGCAGTCCCCTCGCGGGCGCTCACAGGACCTTTAAACTGTCCCATATGCTGCCCTTTTCTATTTGCAGCACTCCCCCTCTCTGTGTGCTTAATAACAACAACAAAGAGATCAAGGCCGTCTTTAAAAATGTAATATTTTAAACAGATGATATTTGAGGGAATGTGGGAAGTGGAGAGCAGAAAACCAGAGAGAATCACCTCCCTGAAAGCTTTCATTAGAAGGGAAAATTAAACCCATCAATACCCAAGTGAAGGTCTGTGCAGTCAACCAGGGCACAGGAGTGGACTGTCCCTTGCCCGAGCACTGCCACACCAGGTCATTGAGCTCCACGTTTAGCTGTGTTCATTAATATGCGCAGCTGGTTTTGAAGTTGTACCAATGCTGGGGGACAACTGATTCCAAGAGCTTTATTAGCTTGTGTATAAGGAGGCATGTCTTAATTCATCCTGTATATCCGTCTTTGCAATAAACCAGAAAACGTAGAAAATGTAACTTTGCATAATTTAGTAGTATGGACTGGGTTGTTTGTTTATTAAAGTGAGGACCTGTATTTTCTCCTCTCTTAGCCCAGGCAACAAGTGAGATCCATCTCTGCAAAAAAATGAAAAAGAACTAGACCAGGTGTGATGGCTCATGTCTGTGATCCCAGACTCTGAGAGGCCAGCGGGAGGATCTCTTGAGCTCAGGAGTTCCAGACCAGCCTGAGCAAGAATGAGACCCCATCACTACTAAAAACAGGAAAAAATTTATCTGGGCTGGTGTTGCGGTGGGCACCTGTTGTCCCAGCTACTCAGAAGGCTGAGGGAGGAAGATGATCTGAGCCTAGGACTTTGAGGTTGCTATGAGCTATTGACACCACCACAGCACTCTACCTAGAGTGACACAGTGAGACTCTGTCTGATAAAAACAGCTGAGCATGGTGACACCCCCCTCCCCCATAGTCCCAGCTGCTCAAGACACTTTGGTGGAAGGATTGCTTGAGGCTGGCCTAGGCAGCAGAAAAAGACTTTGTCTCTAAAACTAAGTAAGTAGGTAAATAAATGAATAAATAAATGAGGATTTGTATTTTCTCATCTCTTCTTTTCTGCGTTAATTAACTTGAGTTTGTTTGTTTGCTTGTTTTAAGCTTTAATATCAAAAAATTGCTATTGTTTGGTTTACCTAAATGGAATTCTGAGTGATCGCCATCTTTGAAAGATACTCTAATTAATAAGGTGAAAGCTATGTATTTCCCAGGTACAGGCTGAGCAGAAACATTTTCTTTTGCCAGAAGGAGCCTTTTTTGGCATATTTGAGCTAATCACTGACTACCTGTCCCTGTGCAAAAATAATATTTATTATAGAAAATTCAAATTGGAAAAAAAGGAGTGGGCATTTAAGCAAAATATGTATATTTTTATGAAAATGAGCGCATGTTATGCATACTATTCTGGAACCTATTTTTTTTCACTTAGCAATATATCATGAGCATCTTTTCAAGGTCAGAAACGTTAACATAATTTTATTATCATGCGAAATTACACAAGAATGCAGCGTTAATTACTTTCTGATTGACTTTAGGCAAAATATGTTCCTTCCACTGGATTAAGTGAACTCATCAGAAGTTCACAGTACAGTTTAGCTCCAATTTACTCATAAGAAATCTAAACTCATGCACGCAGTTTGACTCTACACTGCCATTAAGAAAATTCTCACACCTGTCAATGGGTCAAGCAGAAGCTACAAATCCTGTTGATCCAGAAGGAAATAAAGGCAAATATTTGGGGGGTTTTCAGAGAGAAAAATATCCTTCTGCTTTCTGAGGAGAAAACTAATTCTTAGGGAACAGGTGCCACCAAGTGTGTCTGCCCCTTAGCCTCACTCTGGAACATCTGAGAACTGGTTGGCCTTCCCACATGTCACAGAGCTCGGACCTAGTCGAGCTTGTAAACTGCCAGTTCAGAAGGAAGTTAGCCACAGCTCCTGTAGACACGCGTTGGAAATGCCAACCGCAGCGACGAAGGCATTTCCTGCTGAGCCCTGCATGCATGGAAAGGAAACAGAAGCAGAGGGAAGAGGGGTCCAGCCGAGCTCCATTTATCCCACAAAAGAAAACTAAGGACCATACAGCAGAGACAATCACTGGAGAATGTGTGTGATTCCTTGCAGTTTCTAGTATCTGCCGTTGTTTTTATAACTTCATTTTTGTTTTTATTGCTGCATAGAAACTACTTGAAACTTAATGGCGTAAAAGCCAGGTGATATCCTGCTGGTCGGAATCTAAAGCCACTGTGACATCCTGCTGGTCAGAATCTGGGCAGGACACAGGGAACATTCTTTGTCTTCACGCCACAGTGTCTGGGCCCTCAGTTGGAAGACTTGAAGATGGACGCAGCTGAGGATGGGGCCTAGAGTCCTCTGCTGGTGAGCTAACTTGCCAGGCAGCACTGGAGCGCACACATGAGGCTTCTCTGCACTCCCCGCCTCTCTCACACACAGACCGCGGGCAGGCGCAACTTTTTACAGTATCCAAGGTGGAAGTTGCATCACCTTTTCTACCCTTGCCCCAGAAGTCACCTGCTGCCCTCTGCTTCATTCTGTGGGCTACAAGCTCCTCACGGATGTGAGCAGGGGCGTAGACTCCACATCTGGATGAAAAGGGGTGTCCACGCCATACCCCAGAAGAACACGTGGCATGGTGCAGGGGTGGGTGCTTTGTAGCCATTTTTGGAAAATTTAGTCTGATACATTCATCTCTTTTGCCAAATACATGAATGTGACTAGTAGGAAAACATTTAAAACCAATTACAGTAGAACCTCCCTAGCTGACCACCTCCTTAAATTGACCTAATCTTCGGAGACCGATGGGCACCACATGTACGTATCTGTATTGTAGGTCTAAGTCCTTATGTCAACCACCTCCACGTGTTGACCAGTTCGTTACACTCCCTTGGGTGGCCAACTCACAGAGGTTCTACTGTATGTTTGTGGGGGGGAATTTGTCTCTGGGGGAAACAAGGGAGGTGGCCCTGGGACCTCCCCAGACCCTCAGCCATCATGTAGAGGCTAATCAGGAGCCTTGGGACAAATGTGCAGTGAGCCACCTTCCTGTGCTGTACACTGAAACGGGGCAGAGAGTCTCTCTTAGCCTCCTAGCGCCCCTGGCTGTGCTCAGCCGCGAGCTCTGAAGACACCTGCACTGTGTCCTGAGTCGGCTTCTACCCCAAGTAAGGAAAAGCCAAAACAGGTCTCATCTGGTGTTAGCAAAGCCACGAACAAACTTAGGGGACTCGTTTGTCAGGAGAACTATTGCTGTGGTGATCAAGGTTCTAAAGTGAAAATCTGAGAATGTAGAGAACATGAATCATGCACCATAAGACAGGGAGGTTGGATGGAAGTAACACATGATCCTGTGGCTTCATCTGGAAATGTTCTGGTGACGACATATAAATTTTCTCAGAACAGAGAGTAAATAAAGGTGATGGGGCTCCCAGCCCCCTCTAGGCTTGCTCTCCCTCCCATCCTGTTTCTGGGAACACCTTCTTTCCCTAACAACTTTCTTTCAGTGAAGCAGGATTTGGGGAAATTGATACCATTCTGCTTCTCCCTGAACAGGTCACACCCCTCGCCCCACACCTTGCTCACACCACCGGACACAGGGTCAGAGTCCTCTGGTAGAGTGGGGTGAAGAGCCTCCCAGGCCCGGAGACTGAGCGCGGAGACCAGAACACGCACAGCACTGGGGTCGCAGCCGGCTGACCACACCTCAATAACAAACACATGGGGCTCTCCAGACACAAAGGTTCATTCCACAACAGGGCCCTGCAGTGCGACCACGTGCGCATTCCAGGGGATAAAGGAAAACACAGTCTTCAAAGGAAAAAACGAGGAAGATTACATCACTTATTAAGATCATTATACTTGGCTGCAAAGGCAATGCAGATTCGAAGGTGGACAGGGCATCAGCCGGTCAGATCCTTACAAAAGGGCGTTTTGTGTAAGATTGTGCCTGACGGCCTTTGTGCAAGGTTGCGGTTTTGCAGTCTTTTTTTTATTTTTATTTTTTTTGCAGTTTTTGGCCGGGGCTGGGTTTGAACCCGCCACTTCTGGCATATGGGCCTGCGCCCTACTCCTTTGAGCCACAGGCGCCGCCCGGCAGTCGGGCATGGGAACCCTCTCTTCTGAGCCCTCCCAGGCTCTATTTGTCAGGTGTGATTTATTCATTTATTTTTGTCAAGTGACTCTATTGATCATGACAACTCGCGCTTGCCCTAGACACAGGGAAGGCAGACAGGCTGCCCCACGGAGTCCTCAGGCCAAGGCTGGTCCTCTCGGGAAGAGAAAGAAGAAGAACCCGGGCGTCCGGTCTCACTGTGCGCCCCCGAACCTCCTCCCACGCGCACACAAGGCCTCCACATGCGCAGAAGTCTCCGGCCACGAGAGAGGGGAAGCTCCCCTATCACAGGAGACTATAAAGAAGGACAAAGCCGTGACAGTAGCTTTGCACCTGGAGCAGTCGCTCTCCGAGAACGCGCACGGCCAAGTACAGCGCCTTAGAACAGAGACAGTGCGCCAGCGCCACCTGCCGGCCAGAGGTACCGTCACCGCCCAGGATGCGCCCCACCGGCCAAGTCCCCAGCCTCGGGCGCCTGCTAGAGCACCCTACGTCCTACCGTGCATTTGTCCCAAAGCTGTGGTCATGGCCTGTATGGAGAGTCTCAGTTGCTGCAGGGCTTGGAGCAGGGCGTCCTGGCTGAGCTGCGAGATGGCATTCACGGCCTGGACGAGAGCCTGGGGATGAGATTCCTGCATTCAATTCATGAGCACTTGATTAAAGCCCACTGACCCCTCCAGACAGCTGACCAGAGAGCCCTGGGAGCGTCCTCCACTAGATCTGTCTGCTGTGGGGTCTGCCCCAGGGCTGAGAGCTTGCCGGGCACCTCCCCAACAGACCCCTGCTTGGGGTTTTCTGTGTCTTTCCACAGGCTGCTAACTCTTGGCCCTCTCAAGGCCTGGACTCTTTCATTCTGCCCATTTCTTCTTCCTGATTGATTGTACGTTGTAGGCATCTCTCTGAAGCTCCATCTTCCCGAAGGTCAGACAGAGGTCCCTCTGCCAGGAGCCTCCCTGCCTTACCACTGCCTTATATGAGCCTCCCGTGGAAGCCAACGTTTGATCCTGTACCTTGCAGTGAACCAGTTCCATAAACGAGGAGGAAAATAGACTTCCACTTCTGATGGTGAAAGAAAATGCGGTAACAATTAAGCCAGGACACCATATGCACTTGGCGTATGCTTCCTGGTGCAGGCAGTGAGCAAAGGATAAATCCACCTTAAATATTTTTTCTTGTTGTTGTTGTCATTGTTGTTTAGCAGGCCAGGCCAGGTTCAAACCCACCATCCCTGGTGGAAGTGGCCGCCCTAACCACTGAACTACAGGCACTGAGCCTCGCCTGAAATATCCTGAGAAGAGGCACGAAGGTGCGAGCTGATTACACTGGCTTTTTTGTTGACTGGCCTTCGTGGTACCTGTCTGATCTTTGAAGAAATTCAAGTTTGCAATCCCTGGGTCTAGATCACCTCAATGATGCCTTCCAGCCCTAAATATTTTTCATTTCATTTTTCCCTTGAGCTTGTTCATAGCAGTTTTCTCTTCCAGGAATAATATAATAAAACAGTTGTGTTCTCTCTCTCTCTCTCTCTCTCTCTCTCTCTTTCTCCTCTCATCATTCTGGTTTTGATTTCATTTCTCTGCAGAAGCTCTGCCTGACCCTTCACATCCGGATTAGGTTTTAGCTGTCTTTTTATGAAACCCCACGCTTTTCTTTATTACCCCCTATAACCCTATCATATTCCATTTTCTTTCACTGGTGAGGGGCTGGGACAACGTCCTGTCTTCCTCACTGTGATTTTCCATTACCCAGAACAATGTCCTGTTTGTTGGGTGGACAAATGGTCAATTCCAAATTTTAAAGGAATTAAGAAAGAGGAGCTAACATTGTGGGCTAGAATTTACATCTCTTTTCTCAGACTTGAACTAGGTAGGACGAGGTCTGTGTTCCACTGTATTGAGAAACCTGTGTCAGGGGTAGGACAGTAAACTTCAGACTGATTTCTCATTTACAAAATAAAGTGCTGTGAAATGAGACGATACCTTAATCCCAGGCACTGCTGCTTTCTCTACCAAAGCAGTCACCAGGATGAAGCCACGAAGGCTCTCTCCCCCGGGAAATGAGATGATGATCTCCAAGTTCCTTGGGAAGGAGACGATCACAGGGTTAGCAGTCTGGAGCAGGTGCCGTGACTACTCACTGCCTGGAGGCACTACGCTCCCCTCCCCAGTCAGACAGCTGCCAGGTGGAACTATGAGCAACTTTCTCCTCTGCACAAGACAGCCTGGCCTGTGAGCTTCCACCTTCAGCAGCATCCAGGCAGAGATCAGATCCGTCCAAACTTATGTTCACCTGACTGGAAGGCTCTCAAAGTCTAGCATGGCCTTGAAGGTCCTAGACTGTCCCTCAGTTACCTGATTCTTCACAGGACTGCAGAGCCAGTTATTTGACCCATTACTGCCTTTCTGTCGAAAGCCACAGTTTCAGAGCCAGAGCAATCCCAGGCAACAGCTAAGGCCATGCTCTCTTTTTACAGGTATGGCCCAGAGAAGCAAAGCAGCTTGTCCAGGGATTTACGGTGGGACTAGGCAGGGAATAGTTCCATGTCTCAGGCCAGTGCTCCTCTTAAGATGTGATATGTTGAGTGTGTGTGTGTGTGTGTGTGTGTGTGTGTGTAACAGAGTGGGAGCTGGAAAACTATTATAGAGACATCATTTTTAAATGGTCTGCTGTTGCTTTGTGGATCCAATCAGCAAAACCTAATAACTTAACTTTCTAGACCACTTTTGCCTTTAACATGTTAAGCATGAGAAAAGAGAAAAACAAACCAAAACCTAAGTTAGGACTTCTGTCGTTCCAGCAGGTACATTAGCTTGGGAAGTGGCGTCTTCATCTTCCATGCCCCCTCTCTGAACTATAGCTTTTGTTCTCAACTCCTTTATTTGATGGATTTGCTGGTAGGAAAGGAGACATCTCAGAGGCTCCCTTTGTTCTCCAGGGAAAGTGGACCCTAAGGAGACATCTGGTTCAGCTCTGCCTACAAGTTCCACTCCCGTAACCACAGGGATTCTTTTGTACCCACCATCTGCCCTTTCACAGAAGTTATAGAGAAATGGGAAATCTTTCAGACCATTAGATTTCAAAACGTCACAGCAATTTGGTGAAGTTTTCGTCTCTTGCATTGCATTTTATTTGTTTTATTATGTACAAATTGGGAAATACAGTGAAGGAAATAAACCCCCTAATCCCTCCAAGGCAGAGGCACCATGTTTAGCTTCTGGACTATTAATTTTCGGCACATTTTCTTTTAGTATTGTTTTTATGCATTTTATTTAGTTGATCTTATACTATATATGATCTGGTGAGCTTTCCTTTTTGTTCTATTGTAAACTTTCTAAAGTTAGCATGGATTTTAAAGTGAGCATAGGATTTCTGAGAGCTTACCTGATTTCCAGGGGTCTGGTTCAATTTCAGTTATTAGAAGTCACCAAGAGAAAGAGAAAGTAAAAGAGCAATTTAGTCGGTAAACCAGATGTGCCTTCTGGGGTCACACTTACATAAGATTGTACATTCAAGTTTGATGCACCTGCGGACACAATTTGAATGCCAGTGGCTCTAAGAAGACTATGGGCCACCGTACAATAAAGGGGGAGTCAGGTCTCAGAATATCTGGCCTGTAACCGTTATTTCATCCCTTTTATATTTTTTGATCATCACAAGCCCACATTTTGGTTCTTGTGATTTTACTCCTACTTTTAAGACTTGCTTTAGATCAGCAGTTCTCAACCTGTGGGTCTCGACCCCTTTGTAACAATGAAAATACAGTTCGGCTTTAGGAAGGTTGAGAACCACTGCCTTTGATCAAGTCCTGCCTCCACACCCAGCCTTTCGCTGATGTTTAAAGCCTTCATTAATGTTATTTCTCCTAAATTCTAAAGGGCATGTTGTTTGAGTCACTTTTTGACATTTATATGCTGCTTTGTCTTGGTATTTGACCATCTGGGCAGTACTTTGCTTCTATTTTTTTCATTTCTTCATAGCACTTGGCTCTGTGCTAGGCATATTAAAAGACTCCAAGAGATAATTACCAAGAAAAATACCTGGTAAAATCCAGGACTATGTCTGCCTCCCTGGGGTTAAACTAGCCTTGCACCCTCACTTCCTAGGAAACTAGCTTTTTGTTGTTTTATTCTCAATTTTACCATCCCCAGACAGCCATTTGCTCTCCAATCTTCCTTTCTTCTCTCTGAATAACAAATCCCACTTATCCAGTACTCAATGCCCTGACCAGACTTAGGCACATATATTTATCATTTCTTTTTCAGCCAAATTCTGAGCCAGATTCAGCAGCTTTCAACAGTCACCTATTTTGTTGTTAAAGCAGAAATGGTCAAAGATCACAATTAATAATTATAGAAAATATAAACTACCAGGGCTGTGAGATTTTTAGATAGGTGAAGTGGCCCAATCTCACTTCTTCCAAGTGGCATATAAATACGTCCAGAAGTCTAAGCTCTCTATTAATTGTTTATTCCTTTAAAGCAGATTCCCATCATGTCCTCTCGTAATCCCGTGGTTACCCACCGCACTTAACACTAAGGATGTTTTTCCCAAGATCCAGCCTCCATGCCTCTTCAGTCAGTCACCAAAAAAAGTGCTAAAGTAGAGTTGACTATGAAGATGAAGTCAAAGGGAAATTTAACATTTCATCTCTTCCACCTAATTCTGACTATTCATTAGATTTCTTATTTGTTAAAAACTCATAAGTCATGGAAGATATGGCCAGAAGCAAAAACAAAACTCATATTGTTTCTTCTATAAACAAATGCCATTATTTTCGGCCCTAGAGATGAAAGAATGACATGAGCTCAGTGGAATAGATGGCATTATTAGTCACATTTCCAACCCAGGACACCTAGGGCACTTGCTCTTAGTTCATTCATAACCATTTAAGTATCACCATATTGCTATAAAATATACACAGATTTTAAGAAAGGAAATTATAATGCTCAATATATCCCAGTAATGTTTGTTATCTTGTATCTCTTGTAATTGCAGAAATAAAATGTGGCTTGGGGATTACAATTTTAATACAGTATTTTCCTTTCTTAAAATACATAGACATTTTTTGGCACCCTTCATAGTATGTGATATATATAATATATGTTACATATAATATACATGTTATTATATAGTTATATATGATATATATTATATAATATTTATTATATCACTGTATCACATATCACTATATAATGGTCACACATTGAAGCTCCTGGTTTTCACTTGACTTTAATGGAAGTCACATTAGGGAACAAACAAACAATTTGATAAAGTCTGATTGTGTAGGAGCTTGAAGGTCCCAATGAGAAATTCAGATACGATGTGAAAGCAAACTAGGAAACGTGGTCTGGGCCCAGGTATTCAGAGTATATGGAGAGGAAACTTCTGTGATCTCTGAACTTGCATTCAAGTTCACCTCTTCTGTAGCATTGTAAAAACAAACAATAAATCTGAATATCCCTAATCATAAATAACTGAAAAGTCCTGGGTGTTTCCTGTGGGGAAGTCACAAGACAGAATTTCATTCTGTCAAAATTCAAACCATAGTCTCCCTTCCTTACCCTGCCGGGTTCCTTCTGGCCCAGTTCGCCAGCACCAGGTCTGCGTGCACCAGGATAGGAGGGAGCCCCAAGGTCCTGGAGACTTCCATCAGGGGCAGGGCAAGATTTCTCGGCAGAACCTTTCAGACGCAAATGCAGACAATTAGCATGTTCTGGAAAAGATTCAGCAGAGGAAATAACCATGGTTGTCTTTCATTCCAGCAATCCTCTGGTAGGGAAACGGCCTGGGGACCAAGCTGGAATTACCACAGTGACCCTCATTCATACACCACAAACAGACTTTCCTGTTAACAACCAGGTAAAAGGCCAGATGTGTAATCCTAGCACTCTGAGAGGCCAAGGTGGATGGATTGCCCTGAACTCAGAGGTTCAAGACCAGCCTGAGCCGGAGTGAGCCAGAGAGGGTCTCTACCAGAAAAAAAAAAAAAAAAGCTGGGCATTGTGACCAGTGTCTCTATTCCCAGCTCCTTGGGAAGCTGAGGGCAAGAGAACTGCTAAAGGAAGAAAAGGAAAAACAAAGAAAAGAAAAGAAAAAAATTCAAACTAAGATGATTGAAAGCCAGTTGAAAGCAAAATTCAAAAAAAAAAAAAAAAATCCCTGGTGGAAATAGCATGTATGAGTCTACAGGGCAAAGGATGTGAAAATTGCAAAGTTGGATGACCCACACACAGGGTATAAAATAACCTCTGAAAACTGGCTCTGCAGAGAAGGGCATTACGGAAAACCTTCAGGACTAAGGAGATGAGCAGTGGGGGGAGCAATCTCTCTAGACAGATAAATGGAGATCTATAAATAGACATAGGATTACTCGTGCATGTCAGGGGACCGGAGCACCCTCAGAGGCAGAGGACAGGAAGGCTGCATCAGTGAGAGCAGAGGGTCTGGGCTCTGGACTGGCTTTCCCACTAATTAGCCATCTGACTGGGGCAAGGAAATGACCTTCTGTGCCCCTCAGCCGTCTGTAATATGGGCATAAAATAGCCCTATTTACTTTGCAGGATTGTGACTGATATGCATACCAGTTTAAAATGCTGTAAGTTTTGTTGTAGTTGTTTTAATGAATTCTCAGAATCTGCCTTCAAATACAGCCCTTCAAACATTCTTGGAAGAGAGTGCCAGAGAAAAGGAGATTCGGATGCTAATTAAAGGGAGTAATGTGTATCAGTTTAAAAGAAAATGAGCTCCCTAATCAAGGGGAAAACATCATGTGCAGTGGGCCCTTCGCCCTGCCGTCCACGCACACTCACGGAAAAGGACCAGAAAGCGCCCGTTTTCCAGGACACCGTGGTGCCCAGCAGAGGGCGCTGCTCCAGGCGCGGCGGACCCCGGGCGTGCACGCGCGTCTCCCTGCCCCTACCTCTTCCGGCCGCGCGTCTCCTTCCTGCCACACGTATCCCATGGTGATGGCGCTCAGGACCAAGTGGGCCAGGCGCTGTTCCCGGTGACCCTTAAGGAACTGGCAGTTCAGGAGGGGCATCTGAAAAGACACGTTCCGAAGACTGAGTCCAACGGGTGGGAACGGGAATGGGCCTTCTGGGACTGGGAAGAGTCTGTTGGGTGTAAGGGAACGAGTCGCACTTTACTGAAGGAACCAAGCCTGCGCGCACCTCTTTATCCCGACATCTGGGACACGGCCGTGCAGGAGGGGCCCCAGTGCCCCACCGGAGCCCCCAAATCATCCCTCGTGGCTGCACCTGCCTCTAGTCTCTAGTCTTGGTTGGACTGTTGTGCAGTGACTAAGAGCGTGCACTTGACAGCACCTGCCCGTGGGGACTCTGACAGCGTCTCCCTGCGCTTCTGCGTGCTCGGGATCATTTAACCCTCTAACAGCCCCGGGCTGCAGGCGTTTCTCTCTGCATGGAATACTGAATAGAACGAGGTCCAGTGACGCTAGGAATTTTTTTTTTTTATTTTTCAGAATATTACGGGGGCTCACACGTTTGGGTTAGATAGTTTGCTTTTGTATATTTTAAGGCAAAATTATAAGTGTGTCCTTTACCCAGAAACTGTGTGCTGTACTCATTAGGTGTGAATTTAGGCATCCCCCCACACACACCTACTTGAATTCCAGTGAGTTTTGCTTCCAAATGTGCAAGTGTTAATCACCTAGTTCAAATTTAGTATTGAGTACATGTGGGGCTTGTTTTTCCGTTCTTGTAATACTCAGAATGGTCTCTAATTCTACCCAGGTGATTACAAAAAATACTAGGTCACAATGTTTTTTATAAATAAGTGGTATTCCATGGTGTACATATACTACATTTTACGAATCCGTTCACGTATTGATGGGCACTTGGCCTGTTTCCACATCTTTGCAATTGTGAATTGTGCTGCTGTAAACCTAGCACTGAGGCTGCTGGATAAAATGGGAGGTCTACTTTAGTTCTTTGAGGCATCTCCACACTATTTTCCACGGAGCTGTGCCAGTCTGCAGTCCTACCAACAGTGTAAGAGCGTTGCTTTCTCTCTGCACCCTCCCGGGCACCTGTTGCTTTGGGACTTTCTGCTATATGCACCCTTCGCCCAGGGGTCAGGCGATATCTCAGTGTGGCTTTGATTTGCATTTCCCTGATAATTAGAGATGTTGAGCATTTTTTTCAAGTGCTTGTTAGCCACTAGTCTATCTTCATCTGAAAAGTTTCTGTTCCTGTCTTTTGCTCACTTTTTAATCTTGATGATTGGCTGGAGTTCTTTGTGGATTCTGGTTATCAGCCCTTCATCTGATGGCTAGCTGGAGAATATTTTCTCCCATTCTGTAGGTTGTCTGTTTCTCTACTGATTGCGTCCATGACTGTACAGAAACTTTTGAGTTTGATCAAGTACCATTTCTTTATTTTTGTTGTGATTGCTTTTGGGGTCTTTTTCATAAATTCTTTGCCTAGGCTGATATCTATAAGAGATTTTCTAACATTTTTTTCCTGGAATTCTTATAGTTTCACATCTTAGGCTTAAGTCTGAATTAATTTTTGTGAATGGTGAGAGGTGAGCGTCCCCCATGCCCATCTGATCTTTGACAAAGCAGACAGATAACATACACTGGGGGAAAGAATCTCTATTCAGCAAATAGTACTGGGAAAACTGGGTAGCCACAGGTGGAAGACTCAAGGTAGGAATTTGACTACACCCCTGCAAAGGTAGCAGAGCTGGGCCAGTGATTCTCCAGCCCTCGTCTGAGCAGCTCCTGTGAGGCTGCTGGGCCTTTCCCACACCCACCCCCGCCCCATGTCCCCGTTCCTCCCTGTCAAATGGGGGATTGGCAGCAGCACCACTGCGACACTGAAAGTCAGTGCCATCCTCGAAAGCAACTTCCTGGCCTTCCCCGTCCCATCTCATTCTCTGGCTCTGGACACAGCCTGAGCTGGATGTGCCCGTGTGCCCCTCTTCCCGGCCAAAGTACCAGAAGGCACTGAGACGGGGGTGTTTGGGGCACCTGCAAGTGGGGGAGAACGGGCGGCCCCCGGCCAGAGTTGAGGACCGGCCACCCGCCGCCATTTCCTCCGCCGCCCGCTAGGGGGCGGGCTGTCCCGCCGGACCGCGAGTCCCCACCTGCCGGGCCCCCGCCCCACCGGCTCCGAGCCTCGCCAGCGGGGCCGCGAGACGGGCGTTTGCTCAGGACCCCGCGGGGAGCAGTTATTTATTAAGTAGTTACTGTAAGCCTCTAAAGCTTGCTGCTACAAACTTCTTATGCAGGACGGTGTCTTCCCCCAAATCCACAAGACAAAACAGAGACTGGGGAGGGGAAGATATTTGCCTAGGGTCGCAGAGCCAGGACAGACCGAGCAAGTTCTGCAAACCGCTGTCTCCTGCAGTCAGCACTGCCCGATAGAGCTGCACAAGTCATGATTTGGGTTTTAAAGTTTCCAGCAGCCACATTTGAAAAAAATAAAAAGAAAAGAAAAGGGCAAATGATGTTAGGTGTATTTATTTTATCTAAGTCAGCGTGTCAAAAAATATTATCAATGAGGAATCGATACAGGGACATTTTATGATGAATTTTTCAAAGTGTTCGACATTTGGTCACTACTTCTTAATGTGTCCTGGGTACTTGTCATGTGCTCAATAGCTTCGCCCCTACAGTCCAGCCTGAAGGGAAAGGAGTGAGACCCAAGGTCAGAACCGCCTCTTGGTTAGAGGGAAATGTTTTTCTGGAAACTTCTTGCACATTCTAGAGTCTGTGACCTCACCCCTTCAAGAAATCATACAAATAAATAGCTTAAGGGATTAAAAAGGAAGAAAAAACAGAACTAACCCAAACACTTCTCTAGTGGAAATTTTTTCCACCTACAAATAAAGGTGCAGTGGTTAGGGATTAAGTCATGCACCTACTTATTTCCCTTAGTGTAAGGTGATCAGCTTGATTTTCATATTTTGCTTTAATATAAAATGCAAAGTAAGTACTTTGCAGAAATAGTTTTAACTTCATCAGAACAAAGTATTTTTTTTCTTTTTGCACCACACCACGGTGAGCTGGCTTGTTTCCTGAATTTTTTTTTTTTTTAATATTTGTGGTGATCTACTCCCTTTATGCAAATATAAGGAGGTTTGACTGTGGATGCCTTGGCTCTCACACAAGGGGAAAAGTCAACACTTTCACAATTTGGTTTGAATAACTCTTTTCTCCCCAGCATTTTCTTTCTTTCTTTTTGAAACCCCTTCAGTGGCAACAAGGCAGATCCACTGACCAGAGGTCTTAGAATCAAGAGACCACAAATTCTCATGTCTTCCTTTCCCAGACTAAAACCTCCCCATGAGCTTGTTTAAAAGTCCCACTCAGATTCTTCTTTAAACAAACATGTGGTGGTTGGTTAATATGTGCCAGACCTTGTATTGCCCTGGCTCTGGGAATCTCAGGATATAAGTGCATCGTATCAGGAAGGCGTCAGTCTGTTCTTCAGGAAGGGTGAGATAGCTCTGTTGAGAAACTCAATGACATTGATTAATTTCCCACAAGGTGAAAAAAGAAAAGTCGTATGGGGATGAAGACAGAATGGTGAGAAAGGGGCAAAGAGAAGAAGGAGGGAACATGTACCTTGTTAACATGACCTCGAAGCTGGTGAGTCTCTACCAAGTGAGGAAGTTTCTTGGCAATTTCCATCCAAGGCCTATAGTGATCCGGAAGTTCTTTCTGTGTTTAAAGTAAAAACATGTTCACATTTTAGACCTCTCTGGGAGGTGGTCTCAGGGAATAACTGCTTTCAGATATTAGTTCAATGACAATTAAGGTTTCACTATGTGCTGCAGAATTACAGATGACTTAAATACAGCCCTTCTTTAGAAAGAAGAGAAAGCGTCCTCTTCAACCCACAATAACGCAGATTAATAAGAGAAAGGGCATGGAAACTGTTTTGTTACTGTGCACACAGGGAGAATCACAGGGTGACTGCCCAGCATCCGGTGAGACCCAGATATTTATCCAGCCTCACTTCAGAGGGGATAGAGGAAAGAGACGGGAACACAGGTGACTCTGCTGAAGGACAGTAAGTGGTAGCTGCTGAGAATGAGAAGGAATGGACACTTGGGAAAATAAATGGTAAATGATTCTCTTTGGAAGTTAAATGAACCTGAGAGACAAGTTTCATTTTGTAAAGGGTCAGGCTAGGTCTGGTTACTTCTTAACCTTCTGCAGTACATAATGAGCTCATGGAGAGGGAAGGGAAGAAAATTGTTTTTCCTGATGGGTCTTTCTGGTCTAAATGGAGATGGGGAAAAGTACCTGCTAAGGCCTGTTGATCTCAAAGGGCTATTAAGTAAAATGAAGTCCTAAGCCCCTCCCCCTTAATATTCCCTCCTCTTGGCCAAGGCAACCCAGAAAAACTTTAAAACTGAGTTCCTGGCCGTGAAGGGAAGGGAGGTCAGACACATCTCATTACACCCTCCCTTTTATAGTTTAGAAACAACATCGACTGGCATTAATGTAAAAACAGAGATCAAAACAGATCTCTTGTGACAATAAAATACTAAATTATTAGTAGGCCCTGAAGCCATTCAGAGCAGAGGTTAAAGCAGTGCAGGTAACAGTTCCCTCCACCCGTCATCCGAGTCAGGGTTTGGGATACTGTGGCTCCTCTCTGATCAGCAGCTTTCCATGTCTTACCCTAAAATAGTCCAAGCCTTCATACAAAGCTTTACTATTTTTTTAACCAATTATAAATGAATGATTCTTTGTACACACCTACAATCTGTAAAAGACCCCCTTCAACCCAGCTGTTCCACCTTTTGGAGCCAAAGCAACATACACCTTCCATGATTTTACCTGCAATTCCAGTCTTCCTAAAATGTATAAAACCAAGCTGTAACCCAGCTGCCTCAGAGCCACTCACCTAAGATTTCTTGGATGTAACTCCCCAGGCCCTAGTCAGACATACATGATTCCAAACAAATTTTCTTTAAATTAACTCCATGCCTATATCTCAGTGGTTAGCACGCTGGCCACATACACCAGGACTGGCAGGTTTGAACCCGGCCCAGGCCTGCTAAACAACCATGACAACTGCAACAAAAAAATAGCTGGGCATTGTGGTGGGTGCCTGTAGTTCCAGCTACTTGGGAGACTGAGGCAAGAGAATCACTTAAGTCCAAGAGCTTGGGGTTGTTGTGAGCTGTGATGCCACAGCACTCTACCCAGGATGACTTAGTGAGACTCCGTCTCAAAAAAAAAAAAATCATTTTACAGAGTTTGAGGGTTTTTTTTTCACATTAACAAGACTTCTAATTTAAAATGTTCTTTATATCAAGGAGTCATATTTTGAGGTGAAATTTCCTGCCTTCTTTCAAGCATATGGTTAGTAATGGAGAGAAGGTGCATTCAGATGTGTCCCAGTGCCGTATAACATGTTTAATTCCTGGTGTGTGTACAAGTGTAAGAACTTGCAAAGACGAAGTGGGTAATTCCTTCAGCTGCTGGAGGAAATTAAAGGGAAATATTCACTTAAATATGACAATTGAGCTTAGTTTTGTAGTCCAAATGTGACTTTTGGGGTGGAAATTTGTTTTTGTTTGTTTTGCTTTGTTTTTTAAATCTTTTTGTTTCTTTTTTTTTTAATTTTAGGTTAATTTGAGAGTATAGACTATTAGGTTACGATATTCAGATGTGACAGGTAGAGTCCCTCTTATAGTTGTGTCCAGTACCCCAAAGGTGAGCCCACATCCTTACATTGTGTCCACTGAGTGGGCGCACACCCACCCCTCCCTCCTCCGTCCGTCCCCACCCTCATTCCCCCTCCTCCCAAATTGAATTGAATTGAGTTTTTCTTTTATGTGGGACTTTAAAACTCAATGTGTTCAATTGTCTGCTGGTTTTGTATTAATATTGAGTACTTTGGATATTTGTTCTCCATTCTTGTGATACTTTACTAAGAAGAATATGTTTCAGCTCCATCCAGGTGAGTACAAAAGGTTTGGGTGGGAATTTGAAGAAGGAAAGTAGAAAACACAGAGGGGACAGCTGGGGAACAGACACACACATCTCGGGACAACACATGAATCGGGGATGCTAGAATGGAAAGCTCGGGGGAAAGGACAATGGAAGATGAGTTCAGAAAGTTAGTTCCAATGCTTTGTAAGAAATACCTGAGTTTTCCCTTTATGAAAGTCGGTGACGTAATTTGACTTGGATTTTCGGGAGATAACTAACTTTGTAGGATTTTAAGATATAAAGTCAGATTAGACAGCCTTTCAAATGTTTGTAAAAAAGAGAAATAGCTCCACTTCCCACCTTAAGAAGTAAAAGCTACTTAATTACCTACCTAGTTATCAGACAGTCATATTTTGCCCTGTCCTACCTAGGCTCAGGTGCCAGAAAGCTGTCATGGCCCTGGGATGCAGATAACCCCAGTGGAGGAGTGTGGAGCCTCTGTTAGGGACCTCCCTGTTTCCAGAGAGGGTTAATGATGGCAACACGTGAGGCTACTGCTTGAGACAAAGGGCGTGATGATGTATTGTTAGCACTCAGGGGTTTTTATGATGTGTAACTCAAATACAGTAGCTTTGAGGAGGGGTATTCAAGTCTGTAAAGTTCTCACAAAGAAGGCAGGCTTTGAGAACAATCTCCCCATCTTCCTGGGATTCTGAATCTCGGTGATAAGGGGGATTAAAGACAACTGTAACCTGCGCAAGGGTGTTTGGCTCCTGGTTCAGTCACACTGTTACATGTCCAAGGATTAAACTTAGGCCATGACAGTGAATTTGGAAAGGTGAAAGCTTCTATTTAAGATACATTTGAGAAATAGAGTTGAAATTACATGATTACATTTTGGAAGTAGGTGATTAAGGCAAGAAAATTCCTGACCCAAATAGCCACTATTTATGTGGCCAGGCTGGGCCCATGGTTTAGGCAAGCAGGACATAGTCTGGATTTGGGGGATGGCAAACTACATCTATTTTTTGTGAATACAGGATCCCAGCCATTCTTATTAGCTCACATATTATGTGTGATTAATTTTGCATTGTGGCAGTAGAGTGAGGCAGATGCAACAGAAACCTTATAATATTCAAAGCTTAAAGGTCTGACTGTTTGGCCCTTACTATTGGTCAGAGAAAATTTGCCAACTCTTGACCTATCCCATGATCTAGGCTTCCTTTTTCAGTGTGTGGCTTGCACAAGCAAATGTCATGTCTCTGGGTTCAGAGGAAAAAGTAAGGACCATTTCCACATTTATGAAGTAGATGACCAAATAAATGGGCGGAGACACAGGCTGCAGCAGAATGCAGGTGGAACTCAGAGAGTGGACGTAAAGACAGCGATTTTTAAATATGTTGAGCTTAAAACGTCTGTGGAATCTGAACATAGAGCTATATATATTGAGAAGTTGGATATACAGCTCAAAGTTCATTAGGAAAGTCGTATTAGAAATACTCAATTGTGAAACAAAACTGTAGTAAAATCCCCGGCTTGTGGTTAAAACCACAATGTGTATAATGTCATTTGAAAGAGCAAAGTGAAGCAAGAACAAAACAGCACAAGGGGAAGGTTCACAGGACAAGTGGAACTAACCCAGCAATGCAGGGATTTTAGGAGTTCCGTGAGCCCCAGACTGGCCTACAGGAGAGAAGACATTAGGGGATTTCACAGAAGACGGGAATCACCATCAGGTCAAATGCATCATTAAAAAGTTAAAGTAAGATTTTCCCCTTTAAAAACAAAGCAAAACTAGGAAGCCAGTGAGGGGCATCAGTTTCTTTGTGTACATGACATAGTAATTTAGTTCAGGGTCCGTAAGCAGGTGCATCAGTTTCTCTGTGTACTTGACATAGTAATTTAGTTCAGGGTCCGTAACCAGGTGCTTCAGTTTCTCTGTGTACATGACATAGTAATTTAAGTCAGGGTCCCTGAGCAGGTGCATCAGTTTCTCTGTGTACATGACATAGTAATTTAGGTCGGGGTCCGTAAGCAGGTGCATCAGTTTCTCTGTATACATGACATAGTAATTTAGGTCGGGGTCCGTAAGCAGGTGCATCAGTTTCTCTGGGTACATGACATAGTAATTTAGGTCGGGGTCCGTAAGCAGGTGCATCAGTTTCTCTGTATACATGACATAGTAATTTAGGTCGGGGTCCGTAAGCAGGTGCATCCGTTTCTCTGTGTACATGACATAGTAATTTAGGTTAGGGTCCCTAAGCAGTGTTCACATTTTTGTGTGCTAAGGAAGCAAAAAGACCTAGAAACTGTCCTTTACTTCCTGAGGAGAGCTGCCTGAGGGGGGATTTGGGTTTGAGGGTTGTCTCCTTTCTAAACAAGAAACTCTAGCAATTTACTGTCCCCTATTGCCAGAGGCAGAGATTGAAGGCAAAGGTGAGAGGTGAGTGATTTAGGGGGAACATCCTGGGGAAAGGGAAGGTGGAGACTAAGAGCCCACAGGGCGTCTGTCTCTGCCGGGAGGAGAAGATGAGGAAGGGGGAAGCCTTCTCTTGATGCACCCAGTTGCTCAGCAAATGGGAGTGAAGATCAGGCTGTGTGACAAGGCATAAAATTCATCACAGCAGGGAGCCTACCAGGGAGCTAACCCTCAACAACACAAATAATATAGAGGGTGAATGAGACTCGGGGAAGTTTGAAAGCTATTTATTTGGACAGGTGTGCTAAAGGAGACTAAAGCTCTCAGGACCCTTTCCTGCCAAGTTCTTGTGCAGAGGGAAGGTCAAGCCTGGAGGCTGAGTTCTATGACACCGCAGTGTAACCAACATCCTGCATCAGCCAGAGCCGCAAGGGAAGGTAAAAGGCCTTGCTGGCCTCACATAAATAAGGACATGCAAATTATAAATTTGAATCTGCAGACTAAGTCTAGCTCTTAAAACTAAACCATGTTCCTTTCTACAAGAATCAGATTGATGGGTGGCGCCTGTGGCTCAGCGAGTACGGCATCAGCCCCATATACCGAGGGTGGCAGGTTCAAACCCAGCCCTGGCCAAACTGCAGCAAAAAAATACCCAGGTGTTGTGGCGGGCGCCTATAGTCCCAGCTACACAGGAGGCTGAAGCAAAAGAATTGCCTAAGCCCAGGAGTTGGAGGTTGCTGTGAGCTGTGATGCCACGGCACTCTACAATCAGATTGACTACAGGTTTATTTTTCCAGAGACATTTGCTTAATTCATTCTTCCTCAAATCCCCTTTTCTCTGCAAACATTCGCCTTATTTCATGTGAATGTGGATTTCCTAGATGTAACAATCTGCCTCATTGCCCATCCCTTCCTCTGTTTCTTTCTTTTTTTTTTTTTTTTGCAGTTTTTTTTTGGCCAGGGCTAGGTTTGAACTCGCCACCTCCAGCATATGGGGCTGGTGCCCTACTCCTTCAGCCACAGGCGCCGCCCTCCACCCCTGTTTCTCTCTGTACACCCTCTCCCCTTAAACACTGAGCTCCCAAATCCTGCTTTGGAAAAAACAATTACATGTGCATCTCGGGCTTATATTTCTCCTGGGCACATCCTCGAAAACTGGCTTAATAAACCTCCATTGGTTGAGATTGTGCCTCAGTCACTTGTCTTGGGTTGTAAGTTTAAACCTACGGGTGACTTATTTGTTAGAGGTCCTCTTTCCCTCGGAACCTAAAACAAACCTGAGTTCAAGCTCCTAATTAATTCTTAACTTTGGTGCACCCAACACCCTATCCCCCATCTCTGACTTTAATCATCTCCTTGCTGTCTTTGACCTTGAATCAATTCAGGATGAATGAGTATGGTACTCCCTGTACTGGCTTTTCACAGCAAATCAAATTATACCAAATATAATTTTTATAATTTGACTATAGATTTGGGGAACATGGACTTTGTTCACAGGGAGGAGATCGCACCTTTCTGTCCTCCTCAGGTGTTCCCCACACGGCATCGGCATCTGGGGCCTGTCTTCGCTTTCCCCAGGAGAAAAACCGTTTCTAAGGATGACGGTGTAGTTTTCTCCAGCAAAACTCGGCTGTGGTACGGAAGAAGAGAACTGGTAACCAAACTAGTGTAAGTTTGGGGATTTATAGTGTGGCGGAAAAGTAAGAACAGGAATAGAGGCAGAGGGCGGTATGGTGAGCCTCGCCGACGGCAAACGGCAACTGGTTTTATGAAGAAAAAGGCAAATGCAGTTCCGGAAATGATGGAGAAGATCTGCGGTTAATTCTGTAACGGAAAATCAGGGCTGCTGTGCCACAGGAGGATTCAGAAGACCCCGCAAAATGGGCTGTAAGAACGAAGCGGTAACTACATTATGACCTCTGCTTTTTCCTTCTTTCAGGCCTAGATAAGGAGTCTCGTCCTGAGTACTAAATTCAGCCCTCCTGGGACTCTGCTTCCTGGCTTGCATGGAAATTCTTAAATGCTTCCTTCTGTGTCAAGCCAAGCCCACTCCATTCTTTATATTTTTATTTTTTTTGACAGAATCTCACTTTATCGCCCTCGGTAGAGTGCCGTGGCGTCACAGCTCACAGCAACCTCCAACTCCTGAGCTTAGGCGATTCTGTTGCCTCAGCCTCCCGAGTGGCTGGGACTACAGGTGTCTGCCGCAATGCCCGGCTATTTTTCTATTTTTCTATTATATGGGGCCAGCGCCCTACTTGATGAGCCACAGGTGCCGCCCCTACTCCGTTCTTTAACACCTACTTCATGTTTTCCTTTAGATGTCTAGAAGAATTCTTTCCTCCCTCCTTTTTTGAACCCTCTCCCTTTTAAAGATGTTCTAATATCTGGATTTCTATATCAACTCACAAAAATAAGAAAACCAGGAACTTTGAGATCCTCTGAGCTAACAGCCCCCAGTCTAGCACATCAGCAACACTTGAGAACTTGTTAGAAATGCAAGTTCCTGGGCCCACCCAGACATACAGAATCTGCCACTCTGGGTACATGCGCTTTTAGCAAGCCTTCCAACTAAGGTGATACATCCTGAAGTTCAAACCAGTGACACAGAGATCAAACCTTGCAAGTAACTAAAAAAGGGGAGAAAAGATTTCAAAGATCTTCTACAATCCACTTAAAGCATACTCTGGGGCCAGATGCTACAGTTAGAGCCTGTAATCCCAGAATTTTGGGAGGCTGAGGTGGAAGGATCTCTTGAGGCTTATATTTCCAGACCAAACTGGGCAACACAGCAAGATCCCATTTCTACAATAATAATTTTCTTTTCTTTTTTTTTTTTTTTTATAATTTTCTTTTAATTAGCTGGGTATGGCTGTGAGAGGCCATGACATCTGGGGAAAAAGCTAGGAATCAACATCGTCAGTGTGAAATTAAATAGACTTTAGCTTTAGGAACTAGAGATAGACTGCAGACCTAAAGCTATGATTGACATGCCCTTGTGTATAGAGGCCTGCGGAGAGTTGCCTTATGAGTGATCTGTGAGAACAGTCCTCCCCCACCATGCCTGAGACCTTTTAGCTTTTCTTGAGGGTCTGGCTAATGCATAATCTTAGGGGCAGCTGTTCATTTGGAAGCGGGTAAAGGGATGCTACATGACTCAGCGTACAGGCTTGACCTTAGTTTTTGCATAAGAACTCTTGAGAAGTGGTCTTGAGATTTTCATTGTCCTTTGCAGAGGACATTCAAAAGTCATGAGGTTTATAAAATGATAGTATCCTGACTCAGCTCCTGTGGCTCAAGCGGCTAAGGCACCAGCCACATACAGCAGAGCTGGCGGGTTCGAATCCAGCCCCAGCCCGACAAACAACAATGACGGCTGCAACCAAAAAATAGCCAGGTGTTGTGGCGGGCGTCTGTATTCCCAGCTATTTGGGAGGCTGAGGCAAGAGAATCACTTAAGCCCAAGAGTTTGAGGCTGCTGTGAGCCGTGATGCCACTGCACTCTACCCAGGGCGACAGCTTAAGCTCTGTCTCAAAAAAAAAAAAAAAGTCTTCTTGCTGTGTGCCACACCTTTTGGGGGCAAAACACGATTGTAAGAGAGACTTTACCTAACAAACGCAATCAGTATAACCTGGTTTCTTGTACCCTCAATGAATCCCCAACAATAAAAAAAAAAAAAGAAAAGAAAGAAAGGAATAGAGTAGGATTTACAGAATGGGCCAGTGGGGCCGGTGCCCTTTATGTGAGAGGCAGGAAACTCCAGAGGCACTAGGTTTTTATTACTTCTCTTGATCAGGTGATGGGTGTCGTGCATCATCCTTGCGGCTTCTCATGCCCTAATTCTCCATTACCCATCCAATCACCCTGTAGCTATTTTCATTACTTTTACTTCTTAAAGTACTTACCTATCTCTAGCCAGATTACAGAAAACAAAGGAAAAGGGGACGTGGACCTGGAGGCCACCCAGTTAATCCTCTGTGTTCCTGCAGGACAGATGAGTCGACCCCCTACTCATCTCAGGAGATGGGGAGAAAAAACACTATATCCTCTTTCTTCCCACCCACAAGAACTAGTCTTTCTTGCTCAATGAGTCAGCTGCTCGTGCTGTCTCAGGCAATCTCAAAATGGCTTCCCAACCCATTTCAGGCCCCAGCCCGGCCCTTACAGCCTTTTTCCTGAAGCCCTCCCTGACTTCAGCCAGGCCTTTTCCTGAAGTCCTTTGATGTTCACGCCAAAATGTCTCTTGAAGTCCCCAGTATAGTGAGTTCTTTGTGGAGGCTCATGTCTTCTCCCATTATCTGAATACCTGACCCTGATCACAAAATTTTTCGTACAATCTTTTCATTATTATATCAGTCTAACTCTACTCCCATAACCCTAACTTAACCCAATGTTCGCCCACAGTTTCTCACGCCACCCATCACAGGCCCCAGAGTTCTGCTGTTCCACTATCTGGAACATTGTCAGTTACTGGACCATTGTAAGGCATGGGAGAAAGAAAAAGCATAGCTTCTTTTGCTTAGACCAAGCAGCATACCTTTTCTTAATTTGAGAGATGTTAGAAGGTGTGGTATTGTTAAGACTGTTCTCAAATATTCTGTAGCTTCCCCCATTTGTGCACAAAGTCTGGTTGCAAATACTTGCCCACTTGCAGTTAGATGTAGCCATAGGACTCACTTGGCCAATAAAATGTGAATAGATGAAAGTCTTTTCTTAGGGTTTGGACATTGAACTTGTGTGTATGTGTGTGTGGGTTTGAAATACCCATTCCTACCAGAGTAGTCAAATGAACTAATATTTCATTCATGCTCCTGAGTTTTAAATCATGCTTAGAGGGTACTTCCCATCCTATCATCATTTCTTTTAAAGTATTTCAAGGTTTACTGTTAATTCCTAAATCTTTAATCTGCATTTGTACGTACATGTTACAAATTAGAGCATATTATCTCATTATTTCTATTTTGAAATAGAGAAAGTTAAATCCCGGAGAGGTTAGATGACTTTCCTGAGGTTACACATCTGGTTAGTGACCAGGGCAAAGCTCTCCTGACGCCAAGTGCAGCGTGTTCTGCAAACCTCTCTATACAGAGAATGTGGGGCTGAGAGGACGAGGGTGGAGGCAAAGGAAAACAAAGCTGAAATAACCGTAAATGTTTTCCTTCCCTTTATTCCCCCAATCAGAAGACCCAGACAGAAGTGAGATAAACAGAAAAACAACATCTTTGCGATAAAAACAAATTTTCTGGTTTAAAAAAAATTTTTTGTATATACTTAGGCCATGGAATACTAAAACTTCTTGTTTTATTTTTAATCTTTGTTCTTGACTTTTATCAATACAACATTCAAAGTGTATTTTTCAAAAACTTGAAAAAGAATCATACAAGTGTAGAATGTGTGTCAGAAATATATTTAGCTCATTAATGATAAAATCATTAAGCTAACAGCAGTGCATAAACTGAGTGTTTACAGCGTTTTGAGAAAAAAATGTTGGAATAAAATTGCTGGGTTAAATATACAATCAGCTAATGTCCTATAAAGCAGTCCAATCTTAAGTACTAGAGTTGTATTTTTCACTCAGCAGAAATAATTTTCAGCTTCTCTGAATAAAAATATACAAATTAACATCTAACTTCAGATATTAGGCTGTAATCAGTAGAAAGGAGAGCATAGAATACAGGGGCAGCCCCTCGATGATTAAACAATCCTAAAATGAGGTGATGTTCTAGCAGTCTCACTTCATAACACAATTAATATGCTGAATTAATTTGTATTTTGAGTTGTCCTTTCATCTGTTGACACCGAACAGATGCACAGCCCTGGTTTTGCTTTTGGATAACTTTTCATAACTTATTTATAATCTAAAGGAGACTGTTTTTAAAAAATGTATTTCATACAAATAACAAGCTCTTCATTAGATTAATACTCGATTAGGTCAACAATGGCTTTTGGCTAAGAGAATAATACAGCAAAATTAAAAAAAAACAAAAGCTTATGCAAAACCAGGTAAATATCAGCAGGAAAGTTGGGTGACAATATTAATATCAGAAAAAAATAGAATTTAAACTACCAGAGAGATTAGAATTTAAAGTAGCAGCTTTAAAGGAAATTAAAGGTTTAAATTGCAATGGAAGAGACTGGTCTGACATTGTAGGAAAGAGACTGGTCTGACATTATAGGAAAGGGAAAGACATGCGACACGCCCTTCAGGGGAGCAACAGGTGTGTGCCCTTCCAGGAAACTCTTAGGATGCAACAAAGCGTTTGATTTTTTTCTACAGAGCAGTTGGAGAGTTTGCTTGTTTTTCATTTTAAAGCATCACTCTGACTGCTATTCAGAGAATGTTTAATAGCTGGACAAGAGGTAGTGAGGAAGCGGGAGGAGGTACACAGTCCAGGGGTTAAGCAGTAGTTGGCTGAACGAGGGTGGGGAGAAAGGGGGTCAGCCAGGAGACACGTTTCAGAGATAGGGCTGAATCCAGGTGTTATCAGACAGACCATTTTCATTTGTGCATAGTAAAGATTATCCTGAAGATTCAACAAGAAAAAGTGTAATCAGAATTAGCACAGGGCTCAGTTCAAAGCGAGGCTGTAACAGGAAATTAGAGAAACTCAATTCATAATGAAGTATAAAATATGGAAGTACGATATGAATGGATTTTGCTAAGACATTTGAAGATTTCAATTAAATCTCCATTTGGGAAACTGTGAAAAAGTCCAATTGTTGTGTAGAGGTAGGAAACCCAAACAGAGAGCAAGCACAGAGGAAATGGAAAATGTAATGCATTTATTTATTTTTTTTCCCCTGTCTTTTGTTTTATTATTGTTTGGGATTCATTGAGGGTACAAAGAATTAGGTTACACTGATGGCATTTGTTAGATAATGTTCCTCTTACACTTGTGTCCGGCCCCCAAGATGTGTGCCACACACCGTGACCCCCAACTCTTCCATCCTCCCCTCTCCCCACTCCCCCATTCCCCTATCTCCCCTTGTATTAGCTCATCTGCTGCCTTCATATTAGAGTTCAGTACACTGGATTCTTGCTTCTCCATTCTTGTGATGCTTTACTAAGAAGAATGTGTTCCACCTCCATCCAGGGTAATACAAAAGATGTAAAGTCCCCATCTTTTTCGTGGCTGAATAGTATTCCATGGTATACATATGCCACAGCTTGTTAATCCATTCCTGGGTTATTGGGCATTTAAGTTGTTTCCACATTTTGGCGATTGCAAATTGAGCTCGGATAAATAGTCTAGTGCAAATGTCCTTATGATAAAAAGATTTTTTTTTTCTTCTGAGCAGATGCCTAGTGATGGGATTGCAGGATCAAATGTGAGGTCTAGTTTGAGTTCTTTGAGGGTTCTCCATACTTCCTTCCAAAAAGGTTGTATTATTTTGCAGTCCCACCAACAGTGTAGAGTGTTCCCTTCTCTCCATATCCACGCCAGCATCTGCAGTTTTGAGCCTGTGTGATGTGGGCCATTCTCACTCGGCTTAGGTGATATCTCAGGGTGGTTTTAATTTGCATTTCTCTGCTGATTAGGGATGATGAGCATTTTTTTCATGTTTGTTAGCCATTCATCTGTCTTCTTTAGAGAAGGTTCTATTCATGTCTCTTGCCCAGTGATGTATGGGTGGTTGGGTCTTTTTGTTGATTAATTCGAGTTCTCTGTAGATCCTAGTTATCAAGCTTTTGTCTAATTCATTAAAACTAAATCTACTGTAGTCCACAGAGCTATGAACTAATATGAGACCTGTGATATGTTCCACATCACAGAAAAAGCTGAGAAGGCATCTAATGCATCTTATGAAGAAAACACAATCTCTAAATAAGTCCTTAAAATAACAACCCTAACCAAGGCCACTATATACTGCTGATATTTATGACTACCAGAGGGTGATTTCATAAATAAAATGTCATCAAACTGAATTCCACAGCATATGAAAACATCAATCAAACATGAGCTTTACTATGGGTGCATTTTAATATTAGAAAGTTATTATTGTGCATGAAACCAGGTGCCGGCCCCATACACCCAGGGTGGTGGGTTTGAACCCAGCACCAGCCAAACTACAACAACAACAAAAACAGCCGGGCATTGTGGCAGGCGTCTGTAGTCCCAGGTACTCAGGAGGCTGAGGCAAGAGAATCACCTAAGCCTAGGAGTTGGACGTTGCTGTGAGATGTGTGACGCCTCAGCACTCTACCGAGGGCGATAAAATGAGACTCTGTCTCAAAAAAAAAGAAAGAAAGAAAAAGAAAAATATCTACATGAAACCTGGGAAATTTGGAAGTCTAGAAAAGTATTTTTTGTTTTTTTGTTTTGAGACAGAGTCTCACTTTGTCACCCTTGGTAGAGTGTTGTGGCATCACAGCTCACAGCAACCTCAAATTCTTGTACTCAAGCAATTCTCCTGCCTCAGCCTCCCAAGTAGCTGGGACTATAGGCACCTGCGACAATGCCCGGCTATTTGTTGTTGTTGTTGTTGTTGTTTAGCAGGCCCAGCCTGGGTTTGAACCCGCCAGTCCTGGTGTGTGTGGCTGGCACCCGAACCACTGAGCTATGGGTGCTGAGCCTAGAAAAGTGTATTTTGACAAGTGCCCATATTGGAGCACATGGTAAAGTGGCAATGAAGGCTTGCCAAAATTCCTTCTGAGGAGGGTGGGATTTGCCTGGTATAGGATTATGTTTCTTTTGTATTTTCTTTATTTTTCCTCCTTGAGGGGAAGGTAAGTAGATTTGATAGCTGTGGATGGCAGCTCTCAGCAGAATGGACAGCTTTCTCTGCCCCCTCCTTGCACCTCGTGTGAAAGCTAAGTCATTCGTCTTAAAAAAGCACTGGGCAAATATTAAGTCTATAATTCTTAACTGGTACTAGATTATTAGTTCATCTAGGACAGCGTTTCTACCTTTATATCTCATTAAACTTCCATGGTGCACTTAAATCATGTTGATCCAAGAAAAGAGTAGAAAGCATTATCCTTTCAAGAATAATTTAATTAATGATCATTAAAAATTTTCATAGCACACCTAAGATCCTCTCATGGCACACTGATCTGGGGTGACTAAATATTTTATTCTGGCTTCAGACTGTCTGCTCTGTACAGAACCCTGTCCCTCCAGAGCTCACGTGCTCACACCCTAGCCGTTCTGCCTTAGCCTGCAACTGAGGCCTTCAGAGTGAACCCTAACTCAGTCTGACTAGTGTCCTCATAAGAAGAGGGAATTTGAGCACACGAGACTGCGTGGCGTCGGCACGGAGAGGCAGGGACACATCATGAGGGCATAGTGGGAAGGCAGCCGCCCTCTCAAGGCAAGGAGAGAGGCTTCAGAAGAAACCAAGAACTTGGACACCTTGATGTTGAACTTCCAGCCTCCAGGACTATGAGAAAATAAATTTCTGCTGCTTAGTCCACTCTTTCTGTGGTTTTGATGGCAGCCCCAGCAAAGTACTCCACTTCTGAAGTTGTCTTCACAACCTTGAAGGTAAGAGTTCAGTAGTCATCATGGGCCCTGGTGAAGACCACGAATGGGACTTGATGTGATCAATAACATCCTCTTATTAGGATTGATTAATTTCTTGCAAAAGTTTATGTTACATTATTAAGTTTAAAAAACAAAATATGAGTTTGAATAAATAATAGAATCAGAAGTTTATAACTTTACAAACACACACACCCACACACAAAAACAGGCATTCAGATAAACACACACTCTTAAATAAATATCTCCAAACACTAAAGCATTTTGATTCTGTGGTAGGGCTAAGAGTAATTCGTTTCATAATTTTCTTAATTTTTAAATTTTTTCTTTTTTTTTTTTTGAGACAGAGACTCACTTTGTCACCCTTGGTAGAGTGCCGTGGTGTCACAGCTCACAGCAACCTTCAGCTCTTGGGCTCAAGCAATTCTCTTGCCTCAGCCTCTCGAGTAGCTGGGACTACAGGCACCCACCACAACACTATTTTTTGGTGCAGTGTGGCCAGGGTCAGGTTTGAACCCACCAGTCGGTATATGGGGCTGGTGCCCTACTCACTGAGCCATGGCGCTGCCCTAATTTTTAAATGTCTATTTAATATCCTTTTACTAACTTAATAATAAAACACTCACACTTAAAACATTTTTTCCTAAAAATGTCATGGCTAGTGATAAGCCACCATATTTATTAGTGTTTCAATTATGGCACTCATAGTGAGAATTATACTCCTAGGCCAAAAAACCAATGCAGTTTTTCAATTTTTAAATAATAATAATGAAATAAAATAACTGTCCAGGTGCAGTGGCTCACACCTATAATCTCAGCCCTTGGGAAGTAGAGGCAGGAGGATCACTTGAGCCCAGGAATTCGAGGTTGCAGTGAGCTTTGATGAGGTCACTATACTCCAGCTCTGGATAACAGAATGAGACCTTGTCTCAAAAATGCTATTACTAGTAATAATAATAATAATTAACCAGTAAAAGTTAATGGAAAGTAAAATTTCAAGCAGTGGATTATCAATTTGTGGTACTCATTAACCTGAGATGATAGGCAAATAAAAGATTTTTATTAATAATGGACCCATGAGATGATGCTGAAAGAGGCCCAGATCATGTTTTTCAATCATGTTTTTCAAAATCAAATTAAGGCATACGGTGTGATAAATATTGGCATAATTGTGGTATAAAATAGAATAAAATACCGTATTTCAAATTAATCATGATTGGACCATCTGGGCCATGCAGTCTGACCTAATTCATCATGTTATCAATTAAACTCCGGGCTGGGGCTGACCTCGAATTATAAGGGGCTTGAGGTCATAGCAATACCTGATTGTTATTAACTCCTTACTTTGATAAACCCATTCAAACCTCAAAGCATGCTCGAGAAGTATTGTCATCTCATGAACAAAATAACATTCAAAAATATTAAATATAACTTATTTGTTTTAAAACTGGTAAGAAGCTTTTCTAGGAATCTAACTCAGGTCAGTTTACCTATTCCAGAACTTGCCTATGCTATCAGTCAGAATTTGTCATATTGACGACCTACAGTTTCTTATCTAGTGTAATGCAGAGATTCATCTGGAAGGAAAAATCTCATGAATTCCAGAGAGTAATTTCCTGAGGACCCACAGATCTCAGTTGGGAAAAGTGAAGAAAGAAACTTAAGTCCTTTTTTATGAAAATATCCTTCAACTGCCACTCATCACTATGACATAAAATTTTTGTTGTTATATCTCATCAGATACTAAAATCACAATCTTCAATTTTATGCACATTTATGAATATAGCTTTGCTTCTCCCCTTCTCCCCCTGAATATACCACAATCCCCAACTTCAGAAACAAGGTTCTAGTCCAACCTTTCAAATTTATGCAGAAGAAAATGTCCTTTCCTGTGTAAGTAGGGTCACATCATTACTTAAAAGCAATGCTAAAAGAACTGAAATCAGATCTCCCATTTGATCCTGCAATCCCATTACTGGGCATCTACCCAGAAGAAAAAAAAATCCTTTTATCATAAGGACATTTACAATAACCCATTTACTGAAGCTAAATTTACAATTGCCAAAATGTGGAAACAGTCTAAATGCCCACCAACCCAGGAATGGATTAACAAGCTGTGGTATATGTACACCATGGAATACTATCCAGCCACTAAAAAAGATGGAGACTTTATACCTTCTGTATTAACCTGGATGGAGGTGGAACACATTGTTCTTAGTAAAGCATCATAAGAATGGAGAAGCAGGAATCCAACGTACTGAATTCTAATATGAAGGCAGCAGATGAGCTAATAAAAGGGGGGGGTAAGGGAATGAGGGAGCAGGGAGAGGGCAGGAGGAAGGGGCTGGGGGTCACGGTGCATGGCACAGGTCTTGGGGTCGGTTGACAAGTATAAGAGGGACTTTATCTGACAGGTCTTGGGGTCGGGTCACAAGTATTAGAGGGACTTTATCTGACAGGTCTTGGGATCGGGTCACAAGTATTAGAGGGACTTTATCTGACCGATGTAATCAGTTTAACCTAATTCTTTGTACCTTCCATGAATCCCAAACAATTAAAAAATAAAAAAGCAGAGCTGCAGCTGGAGCTCAGATGGGCTAACACAGCTGCCTGCCCCCTTGCCCATGTGCTGCCTTAATGTATTGGCTTTCCTCTGACCTCAGAGCTACAATTTTACAGGGTACAATGTGTGTTTTCTTTAGGAGAACCAGGTCACACTGGTGAACAGGAGCTAACGTCATGCCAGCAAATGCCCTCGATGGTACTTAACTGTGTCCCCACGTCTTCTTGACTATTTTGTGTTCTGCCTTCTCAGCTGCCATCGACCTCCTCCCTCTGATGCCTGCAGGGTCAGGTGTGGGGATCTCAGGACGGGAGAATACGTTCAGTTACCATTGCTAAGGTTCCTGCCCTCCTCGAGCCTCCCATCTTTTCTCCTCACTTCCTGCGGCAGGTTGAACGGCATCTCTCTGAATCTCTCTCACACACACGCACAAGTCTGCTTGGAAACTGTGAATGTGACCTTTGGAATAAAAGGGTCTGTCTTGATGAGATCATGATGAATTAGGGCAGGCCCTAAAGCCAAAGACAAGTGTCCTCTTAAGAGAAGGCGCAGACGGAGGTGGGGGCCTGGAGGCAAGAAGCACAGGCCATGTGAAGGTGCAGGCAGAGCTCTGTTGCCACAAAACCAAGAAATACCTGGAGCCCCAGGAGATGGAACTGCGAGTCAAGGTCCCTCCCTATGCCTTGGAGGGACGCCGGCCCTGCAGAGAGACCCGGCTGTTTGCAGTCCTTTTCTTCTGCCCCAGTGGTACATTAAAAATTTCGCTTTGCCTTTATTGTTATACTTAAACTACTCCCAGTCCCTTCCCGGTGCTGTTAACCCCACCGCCATCGCCTTACGCTCAGCCCTTTCTCTCTCAGCCGGCCAGGCACTGGTGTCCTCCCTGCCCTCCACTCAGCCTGCCCTCCAAGCACGGAGGCCAGGCCAGCTGGGGATTCAGAATGAGCTGATGCGGTGCAGCTCCAGCATCAGGACTTTTAAAACATCCCTCAAGTAATTCTGGAGTGCAGCCTGTGAACCACCACACACTTCACGTTCTGCAAGGAGGCTCTTCATGCCAGAGGCATCAAGTCATTTCCCAGAAACGTTAAATCTCAGTTCCAGAGTCTGCTGTCTGAGATCTCTGCTTCTGCTGTCACCTCCTTCCCTGCCAAGGTAATTTCCTTGTGACTTTTATGTCTAAAGAGAAATGATCCCCCTCCCCCTCAAAGCACACACACACACACATAAGACGTGATCTGACAAAAGATTTTTGTGGTACAGTTAGAAAGGTGAGTCTGTGAGGCACAAATTTTCCACCCTGAAACAATGGGATAACATAATTGAAACCAAGTCAGACGCTTCCCCCCAAACCAAATTTTTTTTATTATTTACCAACTTGACCACATTTTTTTTCCAGCAACAGTTTTCAGCAACTTTTTATAGAATAGAAACAAAAAAAAGCCTTTCTTTTGAAAGAGATTCCAGAGAACAGCTCTGAGGCCAGCTGACCTGAAGGAAGGAAGCCCACTCGACACACTGTCATCAACAAGGGTGACGCGTGGCTGGGCACATGGGCAGAGGCACTGACCCGGATTTCATAATGCCCAGTTGCAACACCACTGCCCGGTGACGACCATGCCTGGTCTCTCCTCATCTGCTGAGCAGCCCTTCCCCACCTCTTCCCAGAAAGGAGTGTGGGTCATATTTCCACCAAATGAAAGAAAATGAAAACTGAAACAGAACGCTGCGTTTTGAGGGTCCTGGGGATTACAACTGTATCAGAGCCAAGCTACTTTGTCAGGGAGTGGAAATTTCTTCTAAGGGGTCAGAAGGTTACAGGAGCCTGATGCTGCTACTGTTTCTCACCTAGTTCCTATATTTACAAAAAAGGGCACAACAAAGAGAGGAACTGGCCAAGGTGGCCCTGTCTGATGTGTCCCAACTGTAGCACTAGTTCTCCCCAGCGCAATGTGCATATTTAACCCTACTGAGAGCGTGACAGGCTAAGCCAGAATGGAGGGCTCTGTTGTTTGCCTGAGACACAGTCTCCTTCTGTCCCCCAAGCTTCAGTGAAGAGGTGTCGTCACAGCTCACAGCAACCTCGAACTCCAGAGCTCAAGAGATCCTCCTGCTTCAACCTCCCCAGAGCTGGGACTACAGGCACATGCCACCAGGCCTGGCTAATTTCTCCATTTTTTGTAGAGCTAGGTCTTGCGCTAATTCAGGCTGGTCTTGAACTCCTGAGCTCAAGTCCTGAGGCCTTGGTCTTCCAAAGTGCTAAGATTACAGGCGTGAAGAATGGAGTTTCTGTCTTGGCTCCTGTAGCTCAGCAGTTAGGGCGCTGGCCACATACACTGAGGCTGGCAGGTTTAACCTGCGCCCACCAAACAACAATGTCAACTACAACCAAAAAATAGCCGGGCATTGTGGCAGGTGCCTGTAGTCCCAGCTACTTGGGAGGCTGAGGCAAGAGAATTGCTTAAGCTCAAGAGTTTAAGGTTGCTGTGAGCTGTGATGCCACAGCACTCTACCCAGGTG